>QYSG01015835.1:0-12153 GCA_003988875.1 Lachnum nothofagi
GCGTATACAGTCAGACTTGTAGCTGAGCGAGCTGCAGGCGGGTGCGCCAAGTGTGGCCCCCCTTTTCCTCGCTTAATTTCTGAAGGGCTTTTCGGGACGTTCACGCCAATACTCGTTGAYTGGCCACAGAGTTATTCCACACTTACGACAAACGATTTAGCTTAAAGGGCTTGAATTTTCGTTTCCCATAYGAAGTATTCCGAGTGAGATCGGCAGCCGATAACTTTGGATAAGCTGCTTGCTGAGCAGCATTTACTTTTCGTCAAGCACAAAGAGATCGTAACGGTACGGGATTACCCTGCTCTGCAAAGGCTGTATCAACTTAAGTGTGCGGTGAGATTCTGAGAAAAGAATGATAAGGTCTTTGATAGAAACTTGATTTATTAAATTAGACGGTGCTGTGCGAGGCTGTGRATTTTCTTTTTGTTACTTGGTGTCGGGAGCAAGGAATGTAATCTGCGGGCTGAAAAGGCTTTCGAAAAAGTGTTTCCTACTTCTAAATCAGTTCACCAGGTTTGACAGCAGCTGCTCGACCGAAGCTCCATCGCCTCCCTCCCTTTCTCATAGAGCGAACCTTGTGTCGGTTCCTCCAACCTCAGCCCTATTTTACCCTACTTTTCCTTCTCTAACACGGCTACCGAGAGGTACGATATTAGCCAGCGACCGAAAGACATTCCGTCTGCTTTCTATGCGGCCGCCGAGAATGCGCACGTTGACGAAGCACCAATGATCGCCCCTTCGGTATTGTAGGTACTGAGAATAGCATGCGACAAGTTTGGGCAGATCCTAAAAGGCTACTTCAAAATTCACACACGGATTTTTAAGCATTGGTTTGGGGATTTCGAGAGATGCATCACATGGATGCTTGGAGTGACGCTGGCAGCGGTCATACTCGCTCTCGACGTGAACGTGTTCTATTACTCCATTCAAGGAATACTATGGTTCAGGGACAATATATGGGCACGCAGCATTGAGCTTATGCTTGCACTTAATATTCTAGTCTATCTCGGTCTCGTTTRGAGAGACAAAGAGAGGCAATATGAGGTGGAGGAGCAGAGGAAGAAAGAAGCGATTCGTAAGATGTTGGACAACGCCAAAGAGAAGGAGAAGAGAGAGATGCTCTACGAGCTAAATGAGCGATACAAATTCATGAAGGATAACGACATTACTTCTATGGTTAGGGATGATGAGAGGTATCTGAATCGCAGGGACGAAAATCCGCAATGGTGCAGAACACGCCCCAAGCGCTCCGCTGTACAGATTCCTGCTGAGGAATAGGTTCAGTCACAGATGYAGGTGTAATACTAGAGTGTGTAGAATAGTCAATCTCCAGCTCCTCATATAGTTGGTATCCGAAAAGCAGTACAACCTATCCCACATATTCCTCAATCACTCATACCCCTCTTTAAATGCAAGCCCACCTTCCGCACCCGCCGCGCTTGCTTTCGCCGTCACTAGCACCCTTGAGATCACGCGCATGTGTCTCAACCCCATCATCTGCAGCCGGATTAATGCCTGTGGAAGCCTCGCGGGCGACGATGGCGACGTCTCTTCCATCATTGAGGTCTTTGAATGGTGCTGCTGCGGCCAACGCGGCCATGAGGAGGACAGTGAGGAGTTGAGGTCTCATCTTGTTTTGTGAGCTTAGGCGATCTTCTTTGGAATCGTAGTGATGGTGAGAATGAGTTGAAGTTATACTTGTGGAAGGTTGCTAATGGATAACTCGAGAGGGAGAGAGGACTGTCAATTTATRCTCTACCTTCAGGCTCAGGGAGCTCCTACGGCCGGGAAGGCTCACTAATTAAAGATGAGAAAATGCGATCAGTGTCCGATGTTCTTTCAAAATAGCCAGCTCGTAGATTAATAATGTGTCGCTAGACCTGGAAGTCTCTTGATCATCCGGCCACCCTCTCGTACTTGAAGTGATGTGGTTTGTTCCACGGCAAGGTTATTAGATAATCTTAGTAATATGATGTCCCCGAGTCTTCACATTGAGGCTCGGAGACAAATACTGATCAAGAAAAAGGAGGGGTGCGTGAGCTGATGAAGGATTTCGCACCACGGCTATTACGACCTTTCTTCCTCAGCAGCCCCAAAAATTGCCGGTCTATGGAATTTAAGCAAGGGAGCAAACGACACGAACGAACGAAACGAAACTCGGGAGCCGCTTATAGTCGGAATGGCACCTGACAATTAATGCTCCAATGATCAGATGACTGAAGCTAGAGAAGTTGCGTGAAGCCCTCCTCCCCTTGATTTGGCTGTTAAAACAGGAAAAATCATAATGGTATTTCTTTAGGCGATTTACTAATTCCTCTACACACTTTCCATTATTGGGACTACGGGATAAACCGAGTTGAGTCATGGCATACTTAAGGTCATTAATGCACTTATTCCGATCCAACTTTGAGTTATTTGTGGAAGGAGCTCGGACGCAGCTCTGACGAAGCTCGGGCTTCGAAGCCTAAAGTCAAAGCCAACTTTGCGCTCATACCCTGAAGCTACAGCGTATAGCCCAAAGATACGATGTGCAACAAAATTTTGAACAGTATGTCCCAATTAGGAAATTGGAGTAAGTGAATGGACTCAAAACCGAATGTGTTCGGGGAAAAGACAGGGTTTGACCCTGATTCCCATGCATAAAATAAATGTTGCGCGATAGAAACAGGACTTTAATGAGAAGGAAAGCACGATGACAGATATTCTGCTTGGATCCAGGGAAGTGACGGTCGTGGCTTCCTGTATTTGCGAATAGTCCCACGGAGGTCAAGATATCCGTTCACAAATAAAATAACTAATGTAAAATTCGTCAAGAGTCTAACGATGGAAGTTAATTTACATATAAAATTGAGAATTTAAGCCAAAGCCCAAGCTTCAAAAATGACACCTATCTATGAATACACCTTCCCGCCTCGTTAATTTCTCAGTTTGCACTGAGGTTCGCATAACTTTCACGCTATACTGATCAAACTCGCAATAGTTTGATCAAATAAAAGCAGTCGTGCCTCTCTCAGTAGACCATCCCATAATGCTGCCAGTACGCGCCGCCAGATTCATAAGATGCGAAAGGGGATCGAAGGCTCCAAAAGGTACACATATACGAGCGGAAATATTGATTTGATGCAGCTACGGCTGCGGCAACATGAAAGAAATGGATGACTTGGACCTTGTGATCGAGAAGCGGATAGATGCAGATTGAACAAGAAGTCTGCTCCAGTTGTTTCTAGATATTTTGTCTTGATTCTTTAGAAGCATTGATAGCTCTTAAATACGGCACGCATTTGGGAACAGCAAGGAATGGGCTCTTCTAGTTTATCAACCTCTAACTGGTTCCTCTGCTCATAGCCCAGTTATTCCCACATCCCTTACTAATACAACACCAAGCCCGCATATCCCTCGCTCGTCGACGGAAGCGCGTCGTCGGTACTATTCTTCAAGAAGCAGTTCCCAAAGTGCGACTGCACCACCCCCAAATCGCTGTTGAACGTTGCGCCAATGCARATCCGGCTGTTTCAATTCAAGTTGTAGCTAGCGCAAGCTCTTGCACAGTCTGTGAGAGAATACGCGGCCAGGGCCACGATTTTGACGGGCCCGCCAAAGTCTTGCCCGTAGGTCACGAGGAAGTTGGAGGGGGACTTGAGCGTGATGGGGAGGGTAGTGTTGGTGATGGAGGGGCAGTTCAGAAAAATAGTGCCGGCTGTAGGCACTGAAAGTGCAGCCGATGTTTGAGTAGACGGGGAAGTCGGCGTCGCGCTCGAGGTGGAAGAAGATGTGGCTGGCGCAACAACTGTGGATGTTTCGACAGAAACCGAAACCGAAACCGTCTCACTCGACCTAAAGCATACGAATGATTAATATATCCAAAGGGTCGATAAGATTACATTGGTTCCATACTTTTGGCATTCCTCACAGCTATACTTCCGCCAACCCCTCCCCCTATTGCCGCTATGAGAACAACCAGAAGGAGAGCCACAAGGAGGAAAAGGGTTGAGGTTCGAAAGCCGAGTATTCGCTTCTTGTTGCCATTTGAGCTAGCCTCGTTTTTTGCTTGTACGGGCTGCGACGTATAAGGCTTGATAGGGTCGGTGAGTGGTGGGGCGACTTCGAGCTCGGAATGAGTGTATGCTTCCATCGGTTCGCTTTTCTCGTCACTAAGAAGTTGTCTTTAGTTAGGAGAAAAGGACCTTAGCACAAAGAAGATCTAGGCACGGATAAGATGGAGGTGTTTGCTGAGCTCCTAGGGGAGGGTGGCACTACAGCACTCTAGGCAAATTTCTGTTTGGATGTCAACGTAGGCTCGGGCTGGGCGAGGACCAGCGGTTGGTCCAATTGGCTCCGTTTAATGTCAGTGTATTCCGAAGCTGCAAGCCAGTGGCGTGCATATCTTGTTATCCATAGACATTATTGGTAGCCCTTCCTTGCGTTCTAGAGCTTATCGCCAAAAGGCTTTATCTAAGGCCCCCTCTCTTCAAAGTAGGGAATGGGCCCTTTTGTTACAAGAAGCCGGCCGACCTCTTGATCCTCCTCTGCAAGGGAATTGAGAAGGGAGAGGGTGGTTCAGGGGCATCTACTATCCGTGAGGCTGCTAGATTATGTTACTACGAAAATGAGTGAGAACTAGGGTCCCTGTCCCTGCAGAAATCGGCACGGGGAGATCAACATGGTAAATTGGCATATAAAGATCCTGAAAAGCCAAGGAAAAACCAAGGTTGCTTTTAATATATAAGTTAATTTAATTTAATTTAATTTTGATTAAACAAAATATTTGGTTCAAAAAATCGTAACAAAACTAAAATATCATTGGTACTTTTGTATTCTAGGTGTAAAAGACCTGATTTACTAATTACTATTTTTATTATTGGTATAACATTTGTATATTTTAGAGGTTCAAAAGATTTAGGAAATAAAAAAGTTTAGCTTCTTACGACAAGCCTCCAATAAGCTACTCTACTACTGTATCCAGATCCTTGTGTGCGGGCTGGGCTGACTCCCGTTCTTGCATATGCATGCACGGCTTAATGGATRGTAGTCACATAATTCACGCCCAGCGCACCCTTTATGGTATTTTAGTATAAAAGCAGCGCCAAGCCGCCCAAAAGCACTCACCGAATGAAAACATGCAGCCTCAGCGCCAAGCTACGAAGAAACACTCTAGATTTCAATCACATTTAGACTAGCTCTTTCGAGCGGTCTAATAAAGCGAACCAGTGAGGGAGTTAGTGTATCCGTACTTAGTATTACGCCCCATTACGTAATAAGTAAAGTAAAACATACGGGTATAGGCCGTAATACATATAAAGGGCCATATTTCTAACCGTAAATAATATAAACGCTTTAATATAATATTATTAGATAATATATTAATTATATGGAATATAAGAATAGCCAAAGAWAGCCAAAAATAACCAAAAATAACTAGGATAATTAAGGAAAGGCCAAAGACCTGGAAATTGCAAAATTGGCCCCTAATTAGTATTGTTTTATTTTAAATATATTAATAGTAATATATATAAGTTTCCTATTGGCCGTAATATATGCAAATTTCCTAATACGGTACTAGGGGTAGTGTCAATACCTTTAATACGCGCCACCATATTACGGACATATATTAACTCCCTTATTGAAGCGAACTGTGCAACCTGCCCATGCTAGTTGAGATTCTATACAGCAAAGCCTACCAGGATACCCTGCCCTAATGTAATGTTGAACAAAACTAAAGAAAAGATCAGCCTCGGAGAATGCGGCTGATTTTCTTTACTCTTTGTGTATCAAATCTTGAGCTGGTCACGTCCCTGTATACAAGGTTGCATCACGGGAACTGATAAGGTTACACAAGATTACGTAATCACAACTTTGCTTCTTGATGGCCTTATTTAGATCCAGATGTCAACCCAATAGCAGATATAAGGACAGTACCTCCTCTGCCTCTCCAACCTAGCCGTACGCGAACTATGACTTCTTTTGGAACATTTAGAAACGGCGACGACCCCTACTACCCAGTTTCAAGGGCTCCCTTCTCTTCACCATAACCACAACGCATCAGCAGTCGAGAAATGTCTTCAGTAAGTCACATCATCAAACTTCTGAAGGAGCATTTTCCAGCGGATCAAATGGAACTCCCAGGCGCAGAAGCTGTACGATGACCTCCTTAAGTCTTACCTCTCAAAACTAGAGAGCGATATCTCAACGGCCGCCAYCTTTGTCCATCTTTCTGCCCAAGAGCAAAGAGGAAGTCTCGGCATTCGTCAAACTCGTCAGGCCGCTGGTAACCAAGGAACATGTGCGATTCGCTGTCCGCGGTGGAGGCCAGCGGCCCTGCCAGGATGCGCGAACATCCCCGCCGGTCTTGATCAGGCACCTGCTCCTGCAGCCTCTCTCAGCTATATCGGCTTTGGCTTCATACATAAGGATAGGGGCAGCCGCGGCAATGCTAACGAGGGCCAAAAGAAGTGGAGTGATGAACTTCATAGTGAACGAAATGTTTCAGGCAAGAATTGCTGATGGTTTTCAAGTACCCTGTGCTCTGAGACTTGATCGAAGAAGTTGAAGATGCGAATAGCGTATTGAAGCGTCTTTATATAGAAGTCTTTCCTCTAATTTATATCCCCTAGATGCGAGCTTATATCGGACTCCGCGGGTCTTTACACTAGTACCCCGGCGATGCGAACCTTGTTGCCACTAGGAGCTCCTTCGGCATAACAAGACCCCTATACTGGCAGCAATCATTCTGGCTGTTGCTACCATATGCCGAATCATAAAAAAACCAGCAAAATTGCGTGGATAGCGGTGGCCGACAAGCTTTTTTCTGATAGGAAATCTACAGATGAAGCTACTTGGAGGCTATGTTTAAGAGGAAACAAGTTGTGTGACGGAACTATAGGGTCTATTCATGTTTGCATGGATGCATGATTGTGTAGACTACACAATACTGCACAGTTATCTATAAGAAAGCAGTTAGTATATAGGGGCCAGAAATCAGAATTAGTTAGGGAATTCTGGACAGCAGTAATAATTCACCTAGAGACTTCAATACATAATATTAGAATTATACTTGGAAGTTGGACTATACACGGAACTTGACTCGTCATTTTGGTGCGGGAGCTACTAATTGTGGCTAAAATAATATTAAATTGCAAAGAAGCTTCGGTCCACAAATACTCCTCATTGAACAGTGGATTCCACCTTTACATAGAAATTATGAGTATGCGCAGGAACAAGTTAAGAATTCGATCTTGCTGTGAAGATGAGAATAGATGCCTGAATGGCCTTGTCGATGCCACCGAGCACTTGAAGGATTGTAAGATGTCACGCTAGCTGGAATAATGGCTGAACTTGGTAAGAACTTGGGGCATCGCTCTGCGTACAACTCGATTCCAACGTCTACAACTATCGTGTGTCCTAGATCTTGTTGGGGATACAACTGCGGAGGAAAGCCCAAAACCAATGTCTCTCTTGTTTTGAAACATTGTTTTAGCTTTGGGAAATGTAGAATTATCCTAGCCTTGGATGTGGTCTTTACTGGGTTGTACGCAGAATGTTTCCCCTGGCTCTTACCTCACGTKGTATCAAAGCCAGTTCATCACAACCTGAGAGCTTAGAGCAATGAAGTTCGACTGAAGCTCTTCTCATAACTGATACCGAGGGCATTGAGAGCCCTTCCTAGTGGCTAGCCAACCGTATTTACAGTAGCGTGGCGCTATTCGCCTTAAATAGCTAGCTTTCCTATTAGAGAAATGAAGATTCCTTCGCATCATAATCGCCTCCAGCTTCAAGAGCCGCAGAAGAAGGAAGGGAGATAAGAGGTTGTCTTCCTTATGCGATTGGGAGATTAGGTCGATGCACAAGATAAGAATATGGAGCTTTGAAGTCATACAGGCTCTTAATTCTGGAACAGTCACTAGATGTCACTTTTGAGGACTGAATCCGGAAAGAGATCGTATATGTGGGGTCGAATCATCTTCAAAATGTGCAGAAACAAATGAACAAATCATATTGAAGTTAAACAAAGGAATTGAACGCGTTCAAATGAGTGTTATGGATGAATCTATCCACAGTTCTAAACGATCCTGATTTCTCTAAACAAAACCCGGGGATAAAAACGGAAACGATTTATAGACAACGACATCTGGTCTCCAAACACATCCTGCTTAAATTCTCCATATCTCTCTTACTGCTGAGCCAGACTACATGATTGCGCAACCAGCGTYGTTTTGGGTCGCTACAGTTTCGCGCTTGAGCTGAGGCTTCGGCCTAGGAAAGATCAGCATGAATCTAAATTCGGACCACCACGATATCTCATGTTACCCATCTCCTTCTTCGCTATCCACCTCGACTTCAACAGTAGAGCGCTCCTCGGCAATTTTATCCCGTTTTCCTTGCACGACTGCAGTCTCTGGAGCGCGCTTCTCCACGCTGGCGAGCTTTGCGGGATCAAAAACTTGGCTAGGAGTCGGGGTCGGAAGGGCAGCCTGTGACGGGGCTTAGGTATTAGCTTAGGAGTCTAGGAATATAGGAGACTGCTAGAATCTCGTTTAAGACCCAATTAAAACTATTGATTGCTATAATTGCATCCTCATGCATTCGGCCGAGTTTCTGAATCATGTAAAACACTACTTACGACAAGGCTAGCCACAGTCAAGGCTAGAACGGCTTGAAATTCGGTCTTCATGGCTGTTAAAATATCGACGAAAGATATGAGTAGAGATGGAGAAAAAAACCACTGCCAAATTGAAGACTGTGGAATCATAAGAGTGCTTGGAACACATAGGCAAGACAACGAGCTCTCCTTTATATGATAACAAAGTACACCCTTGCAGGGTCATTTTGCTTTTTGTCACCCACAGATGTCTAATTACAGAATTGAGATGAAGATTCCACCCAAATCACAGGTTCACAGCTTGATTCTTCAGCGTATCCTTTTGTCCCTGGATGGAATTCATACAGCTGAAGCAAAGATACCGCAGAACACAGAACACCCCAGTGCTACGTGAATGTCAGCTTTCCGACAAACGCAGGTACATCGGGTATTCTAATTCTAGATTTTCGATTACCTGTATCCTCAACAAAGCGAGTACCTGCAGATAGTCGCCCGACGAGGCTGCCACAAGGCATTAAGCAGAGTAAGCTTACTTGCATAGCATTGCCGCAGTTGATTATGCAGGGACATCCCCACCAACCGCATCATCCTCATAATCAAGAGCTAGCGATACCCGCTTATATGATACGGAAGATGCTTATCATACGTTCCGCTTGTAACGTTGTCGGCAATGAATCTTTCATAGATAGGGGCTCGTTCGGCACGGCTTACATGCAGAATGGAGACAGGACGGGGTGCAGAAAGTAATGCAAAACACAAGCATTCTGCATCTACGACGAATTGCATACGAAATACCGCGAAAGAAACTTGAAGTGAAAGAAAACCGCTTGTGGGCATCCATAAGAATTTTCGAGGCTTTCTTGCTGGACAAACCGTCCTGGTCAACAAGATCAGGGGTAGAGTAATCAAGACTATGTTCCCTGGTGAGAGTGCCAAATGAGGGACAAATGCTAACTGACCTAGCAAAAGACCAGGAATGATCCAGCAGAAGCCAACGCAAACGCTTCGACGTAGATTCGTACCCCATTGGTACCCTCATCTTAGAACTACATCCCGCTGGCCTGTCCCTTCCTCCTCTACATGACACAGCAATACGTCGTCCCACCATTCTCATCCTCGCGAGCAGTAATACCTACACGGTGTCAGTACCCTACATCCCTCTACATGATACTGCAGTAGGCGGTCGGAGTGCCCGTCTTCTCGCGAGTGACTAAACTACCCTCCGATTCCTCGTAAAACACGAGATCACCAGGCACCCTACGGAATTAGGTGTTAGTCTATAGTAAATTTAGATTTGCGAAAACAAACTTACAAATCCCTTGCCTCTTGTGTAATGGAGGTCCTTTGGCTGGAACCTCACAGCTCTTGCCTTTTCAACGTGAATTGACTTTGGCTGGGGTCGGACAGCCCTTTTCACGACGTTGATGTCCTTGGGACTTGGCTGTTAGCCACTCATTGTAAACCAGCGAGTATCTATTGGTATTGCTTCCATCTCAGAAATAGATGACGCCCTCGTGTATGCCATGCCATGTGTATCTCATGATTCTCATACCATGTGTTGAATTAGCTATTGTTGCTGATGGGGATGGAACGACAAAAAACAACTCCGAGACTCTCCCTGAAAGGGGTTTAAAAAGCGAAAGGCTATAGATGTCTTTCGCATGAAATATCTCAGACCTCGACGACTATGTCCTCGCATAAATGGAAGGAGAAAGTTTCGTAACTGCAGGGACCCTGCGACAGATGATAAAAGACTAGGGCTGAGCAGAAATGCTTCGCATGTCAATGCAAATATCCCTTTGCACGAACATGCACGTTTTTTTAAGCGAATTCTGGAAAAGGGATCCCCTAAGCACCCTGTAATTTTAGCGAGGTATCGCTAAATTTTAGGGTATCGACTGCTGATTTTTAGGCGGGCTGCCCTGAAGCTGACCCCCCTGCTAGCGTGGGTGTCTAATGCTTGTCTGACAGGCCCGGATACGGTCGAAGGGATAAGCTCAGCTCCACCCATGCAGGTCACACCACGCAGGTCCTGAATCTGACAGTAAGCACGGCGCGGCTACATGAATGATAGGCGAAGTCGCAGTCTTCATAACGCCGGTGAAAATGTCTAGGAATCGTAATCCTCGCTGAGCTCAGAATAGCCCCAGGATTTCACTTGTGCCGCCCAAGAACTATCAAATGCGCACATCAGATACCAATGGCAGTTTTGGGAACTTTTGCAAAACAGTCACGGAATAAACAAGGCACCAAAAGCCAAAAAGAAAGCGCTGAGAGCTCAGATTAAACTGATGAGGCAACAGTCAGCCACTTGACCTCTTCACCAGTGCCTTCTCGATTCTCCAAGGAAAGTTTTGAGCCAACTCTCAAACTCACCTTCACATCCTCAAACTCTAAGATGAAGACTTCTCCATTAATCCTCGGAACTCTCCCCGTCCTCACCGCCGCCACCCAAACAACCACAATAACCTACGGTCCCTACCRCATCCAACCCCGCTCCATGCTGCCACACAACCCCTCCCCTACCTYTCAAAAGGCATGCTCAAATTGCTACCTCACYRCCATCTCCACCTCCCTCCAATACCTAAACGGCACAYCCRCGAACTTCRACAMMGGYGTCTGGCTCCACCACCTCATGCAATTCTCCTCCTCCCATCCTGACCCACTGTGCCCTAGAAATCCTGCGGGGRATACWTTCTATACCTGCGGGAACGAGAGGCCTRTTTGGGATATTGGGGGTGGGAAAGACGGGCGGGGAATATATGTWGGGGAGGRGGAGGAGTGGATGAATGGRGTGGAGATCATGAATGAGAATGATTGGGAGGAAGATGTTCAAATTGAAGTGACTTATGACTGGGTATCTGCGTCTTCRKMWGAGGGRAAGAGKTATAAGAACGCGGACTTRATATGGGTCAATGCTGGAGAGAAATGTGGCGAYGGCGAAGTTCCGGGGGTGGAGGGCGTYAATCTGTTGAAGAGCGATCCCTGGACATCGACCGTCTCAGGCCCGATCCTCGAAGCTCGCGGCCACCTCCACGACGGCGGTTTGAACGCGACTCTATACATCAAYGACGCGATCGCGTGTGTGAGCGAAGCGTCATATGAACCCAGAGACGGYTACACCGACWCTACAGGCATTAATCATTTAAGTGGGATCAGTGCATGTAGAGATGTTGGRTCACTGAAGAAAGGAGATAGGGTGTGGATCGAGGCATGSTACGATTCCTCCCTCGCGCTGCGACATAGCGGGGAACTGGATAATTTCATGGCGGTGTTCTTTATGTATGTCGGGACTGGGAGTGGAGGGCCKTGTGATTCAGGTGCTTGTGTTACGAATAAGGAGAAGGTGGATTTTGGRARGGGGTGGAGGATGCAGATGTTGAATCTTTGGCGGAGGGTGAGGAGATGGGTTGAATATGCYGGATGAGTGAGGRAGRTTGAGSAGATGCCGACGGGATATTCAGAATAGTCCGTGGGAGGCGGTGGTGATACAAGGGGAAAAGCCGATAGGATGATCCGAATCGGAACGACACTTTAATGGTTTGATACTCACGAAG
>QYSG01015846.1:0-24998 GCA_003988875.1 Lachnum nothofagi
TGATAGATACATGGGTCTCCTCCGTTCACATCGGCGACATGGAATATCTTGGTTGGACTGGCTACAGAGAATCCTATCCTAGGGGTGCGCGTGATACCCCGCCTGAGATATCAGTTAGGTTCATTATCACCTGAAATGCGGCATCCCTATGTAAGTCAAATGGAACAGGTTCCATCGGTTTTTCATAGAATTATAAATATAATCGATTGGACGATTCAAAGTGGCAAACAAATAAGACCAGGAATCAGAGGTAAGAGCCAGGGGGGTAAGCAGCAGGGTAGGTAGTATAATGAGGCTTTATATTAGCTTCTAGCTACCTAGCTACCTAGTTCTCCTGCCAGTGCCTCCTCCCTCCTGCCAGTGCCTCCTTCCTCCTGCCACCCCCTTCTGCCACCCCCTTCTGCCACCCCCTTCTGCCATTTCCTTCCTTCCTATTAGTGCCAGTCGTCCAAAGTCCAGTAGTCCAGGGTCCAGTAGTCCAAAGTCCAGTAATCCAAAGAAATCCAGTAGTTTAGAAAAATCCAATAATCCAAGGAAAAAATATAAAAAAAAAAGAAAAACAAAGGGAAAAAATTTCTCCAAATATTCTAGCTTTAAAACAAAGCCCTAAAAAAAGCTTTTTCTAATTAAAGCCTATTAGCAAGGCTTTTTTGTTTAGTGTAGTGGAAATAGCTTCAAATAAAGCCCCAAAAAACTTGCTTTTGCTATATATTTTATTGTATAATTTTATTTTTTGATTAATATACTAAAAATATAATTTTTAGACTATTAATATACTATAATTTACAATGTACTTTAAATTTAATGGAATTTGTTTTATTTGATTTTTATAAGGTATATTATTTAATACCAATCGGAGAAAATCATTGAACTCTTACAGATAATAATGACTGCATTATCGACGAAATATCTCGTGCAAAAGTAGCCTGTCTTGACAGGGACTATGAGGTACTATCCTGTACTTATTTTCCGTCATTCACTTTGACTCGAAAAGTTCAGGAACTTGGTATTAATCGGAGCTTTCCGTTCTTAAGTGTTTCAGGTTCTGGGGAAGAGCGCTCTTGGGACGACTGGACTTTCTTGGCAAGATTTGGAGTCAAACATGAAGCCGACATTGACTTTTATCTGGAAATTCTGCAACAGCACAAGTTACAAGGAGAACACCACTGGAATGAGAACTCTAGAAGTGGCGTTATCAAGACTTACGAATGTATAGCAGATCTTTACAACCGCAGGAACAGAGCCATATTGTTGTAAGCCAAGCAGCTATAAAGAAAATGATAACATCAAGCTGACGGATCATAGGGATGCCTTCCATAGGGATCACCTAATATTACATCCCTCTGCTCTTCAGTTGAACGCCGAGATGACTACTTGGCTTAATGTTGAAGATTGCGTGTGGCGAGGGCCACAGAACCTGATCGAAAAGACGCCGCTGACCTCCACCGCCTCATATCGTACCAACCGAAAGATGGAACATCTCTTCTGTGAGATTCTTAGCGTCAGAAATTCAAATTGGACAGACTACATGGGAATGCTGTCACAGCTAAGCAGAGACAGCATTTTAGCTCATGATACATACGATAAAATCGTCCGGCTCTACGAGTTGCGTACGGACAGTAGACTAAGCGACGAAGAATGGAATCTTCTCTTGTACGTATRCCGCCAATACCATCACCTCTACTAATCGTGGCATTCAAGGACAACCTTCGAAAACGAGCAATTGGTCTATATGCCTCCTGCTCCATGGGGTTTTGTCTGGTTCGCGCCTTCTGACTGCCTTTGGACGAGCCCTGTACCAATTGAAGGAAAAGCAATYGTTATCGAAATTTACCCCCATGGGCTGGCCACCTTCTTCCTTGAGCGCTTGAAGATATCCCCAGCTTCACTAAGCTCACTTGTCGAAGGGCTCACTTCTTTGGCCGACGGGCAACCAACCTTGGATAGAATCAAGGAGATGATATGGGCTATCAACACAATGAACCCAAAGAGAAGGGACTTGAGCTCTTTAGTCAACTGCAATGTCCTGCCAATTCGAATCATACAACCAGGTCTAGCTGATGCAATCAACCTTGAAGACTGCTTTGGGAGATTTGTTGTCAATGATCGAACACGACTCGCAGATATTTTCAAAGAACATGCTGGAATCCTCGACTTTCCCTTAGAAGAAGTACTGCAGCTGAAGCCGTTCTTGGAATCTTTGGATCTCGGCAGGAAATACTTGTCACGAGTCTGAAGTAAATACGGCTTGTGACGAAGAAGGGATTCTTGATATGAATCTGAGTGAGAAATTCAAGAGTAGAGCATATGATCTTCTCCGGTAAAACGCACTCCCCATCGATAAAACAATGTTAACAGAAGTGCAGCTGTGCTGTTGACAATCGAAGCCCGCTCAACCCTACATCGCTATATCCCCAGCTGTCCACAGCATCTGTCTTCAAAACAAATGAAATATCAACACAATACCTGATTTCGATTGAAGACGAAGACGGTATATGCCCCGTAGCAGTGAACACTGGCCTTATGCACATTCGGGSTCAAGGCGAGTCTTGGCAGATATTCGTTCCTTCCGATAGAAGAAACAGAGAGCTTTGCTACGCGAGAGCACTTCCGGAGGCTTTGACAAAAGCATTCCAAATCCCGATATCAGCCAGAGAGATCATTGKTCAAGTGTTTCGCTCTAGAATTTTTATAATTGATGAGCTTCTAGACCATGAAGGAGTTGCTAAAGATCTAGATATAGAAGCTCCCCCCAGAGAGATTATCGAAGACCGAGGGGAATACTCTCAGGAGGAAGAAATATCATCAACTCACAATTCCGCAAGTCATTCGGAACACTTTGATGTTCAATCGGCTTCGGCCCCGCTGGTGAGAAGACAAATCGAAATTCCTCTAACCTACGGATTAGTATCAGACAATGAGGAAGAGTTTCAAGCAGATRCCTCGAGCTCCCACACTTCACGTTCTTCATCTGAAGCTTCTGAGAGACTGCATAGTCCAGCTCCAAGCGCTCTTGAGGAGAATGGGTCTCTAAAAATTGTGCTCGCAGACGCCGTGAGTCGAAGAAGCACTACTTCTTTGCCTATTGGGCAAAATACGTTCGATGAAATTCATGCGTATCGAAGACTTCTCGAAAACGTTATCAAGATCGCCCGACATACAAGTCTGCCACATCGAGATGCTAGAGCACAGCCCGGCGCTGGCCCCTTTCACGAGGATTACGATCGTCAGGCCGCATTTGGTGTCCGCTCGCAAGACCAGATGAACTATGATACCAAGATCGGAGCTGCAGGAGAGCTTTTTGTAGGCAATTCGTCATTCATAATGCTGTGGAAGTTTTATCTACTAACTATGTATAGGCATTTGAGGTTCTTCTAAAGCTCCTAAATATCCAGTCCCCCTCACTAGCTTGGGATAAATGGAAAGGCACCATTCGCAAGGAATTCAAGGTGCACCCAAGATATATGAATATGCCAGTATGGAATAGGCGGAAGACGTCTGACATAGTCTATGAGGACACCAGCAGCATACTGACGACGTTGTTGATTGATGCGGGCTATTTGGATGAAGCAGTCTGGAGGGGTGAAGAGCCACGTTATCTCATTGAGGTCAAAACAACAACTGGAGATTGGGATGATCGCTTGTTCCTGAGCAATAATCAGTACCGTATGGTTAGTCAACACTTGCAAATCAATTGTCTTACCGCATGTTCACTGATTCATTCAGATGCGAGATAAGGCCCTAGAACCCGATCGAAGCTCTGCAGATGTCTACACTATCTTCCGAGTACATGATTTGGGAAGGGAGAGTCTGATATGAATATATATGTAGACCCAGCGGCCTATCAACAAGAGGGCAGTTTGGTCTTTGATCCTCATACCTGGACTGTAACGCCAAACCCTCAGGGAGAATAGGACAGTGCTAGGGAGACTGAAATAGGAAAGCGTTCAGGTGACCATCTGTGAACGTCTAYAAAAATGCTCAAAGGCTATAGAACGAGACAAATCTAATTATCGTTGGTAGAGGGACTGTGCATGGTATATTCCTCTCTGGGTAAACGAGGACGATGCGCTTGTTCGGCATTGACTTTGGTCTACGCTGATTAGTTGTGTTTAACAGGTACGGTATACTAAATTTAGACTGAAAAAAATAAGCCTGTTTCAGAGACCGTGCCGTGACTGCCGTCGGGACGGGGTCCAATTGGCTTCCACGCTACGAAGTCCAAATCYGGAATCCGGCCACTACAAGTGCTGACGATACAAACTTACAAGAATGTGAAGTAATTTGAATCCCTCTTTTTCCCGTTCAATCGAAAATCCCATCAGCTTAAATATCTTTACCCAGCGAATTTTCAGCAGTAAGGTTCACTTGACCTGAAGGTATTGGCGACAGCCACGAATAGAATGCTAAATATCCACGGGTTATAACTCGACGCGGTCTCATTTGTACATTTTAGGAGCAGGTATCTCGTGGGATCAGTATATACAATGACGAACATCGTTTTCACCTCACTTGTGGGTGTTGGCACCCTCGTCGCCCTCTGGCTCAGCCTCCAAATCTCAAATTGGCGACGAAATTACCGCATTGCTTTATCAACCGGCTTTCCTGTTTTCTATTCTCCGTGAGGAACCCTTCAGTCTCTTATATGGAAGAGCTGACATATCTAGAATTCATATCTCGAGTGTCTGGTGGATGATCTCGTATCCAGTGCTGCTGCCAACTYTCAATCTCCTACCACGATCATGGACGTGGCCCTGGTTGACGTGCGTACTGCTCGCCTTTCCATTGAATTGTTTTGACCCATTTGAACAGGATAGCGCAAATTTGGAGAATCTGGAAAATGGGGTATGAGCCCTTCGAGGAAGCAGGCTGCGAAACCTTTGTCTTAGCCACACCAAGCGGTAACATGCTCTGGTCTAGTGACAACACCGTTATCCGAGAACGCCTCACCCAGCACCCTAACATCGACCAACCCGTGGAACTTGTGAAATTCTGGGATGTTTGGGGTCCCACGATTGGGTCTGTGAAAGGCGATGAATGGAAGGTTCATCGCAGGGCCGTCACGGCCGGTTTCGGCGCTACGATAAATGCGACTGTTTGGAAAGAGACCCAGCATCAGACTGAGACACTTGCAGCGCATTGGATCCGTAACTATGGGGCTGTGGTTCCCGTAGTCAGACATTGGACCTCCAAACTGGCGCTCCATATTCTCACCAGTGGATTTTTCAACCTCAGAATGAAGTGGGATGACGATTGGAATATGAGGACTTTATCTGCTGGTCATGAAATGCCATTAGACACCGCACTTCCTATGCTCCTCGAGCGGCTATCGGTTCTGTCGGTATGCCCTCTTTAACCTAAGATCACATAGCTTCACTTAATAGCAAAGCCAAGGATTTATAAAATTGATAAAAATTAAGATTTCTATTTTTATATATATATACTTTAAAGTTATTTAAAGTAGCCGTTAGCATTTATATATAATTAATTATTAATATTAGCAATATTTAAAAATAACTTAAATTAATATTATTTATAAAATAATAAAAATTATTAAAAAAAATACAAAAATATTTTTAGAATATCTATATTAACTATTTTTTTAAATTTTATATAAAAAAAAACAAAATAAAAAATATATAATTATTTTAAAAATAATTTTAAATTATAGAATTTTTAAATAATTTAGAATTTCCCTAAACTTTATTAATTTTTTTTTAATATATTATTATTAATTTTATAATTTAAAAATAAAAAAAATATATTTAAGCATTTGATATTAAAAGTATTAATATTTGCTAGAATATTAGAAAATTATAAAAAAAAAAATTTTAATATTAAATTAATAAAATTAAAAATCGGAAAAATATTATTTATTATTTATTTTATTTTTATATTTTGTTTTTGTGCTAAAAAATTGAAAAATAAGGCCTTTTATTGGCAAACCTTTTATTTATTTTTTTTGTATTTTTTTCCTTATTAATTTTTAATTGTTAATAAAAATAAATTAGATATTAATAATAATAGTTAATTGTTATTATAATTAATTTAATTTATTTTAGAAATCTTTGTGGTTTATTAAAATTTTAGTATTAATATTCGCAATATCTTTGCTAATAAAACTAAAACGATTATTAAAAATAATAAAAATAATATTTTTATTTATTAAATATAAAATAATATTTTATTATTCCAATATAATAAATATTACAAAAAATAAATAAAAATAAATAAAATATTATTGTTTTTAATAGAAATTATAATTATTAATAATTAAAAAAGAAAAATTAAAATATAGTATTAAAAAACATTTATTTTGGCGATATATACTATGCAAGGCCAAAAGAAGAGGTAATCCCCTAATAGGATCTGGCATATAGGCAGCATTATTCAAAGCTCAATCAAGGGGCTAGGTGTTAGGTGTAATCTCGTCTGTATTATTAAAGAAGTAAAGCTATTCGCAGCCTATATAGGACCGGGGTAATCACGTGCTCTGGTCACATGCAGATCGATTCACCCCGTCACAATACTAAGTTTAGAATAAAAAAAAATATATATAAATATATTATTATAGTATTTAAAATTACGTTATATCATTTATAAAAAAAAAAAAAAATATTTAAAAAAAATATAAAAATATAAATAAAAAAATATATTTTTAATTTTAAAATAAATAAATATTATTAAAATTATATAATTATATTAATTTTATTTATATATTCTTTTTAAAAAAAATTATTGCTTTATTAATAGTAATTAATTTAGGCATTAATAGCATTATAGTAAAATATATTTTTTAGATATTCTATAAATATAATTTTAATGTATATTATTATAGTTATATATTTTAAAAAAATATTTTAAAAAAAATATTAAATATATATTATTAAAGTTAATAAAACTATTATTTTAAAAATTATTTAATCTATTTAATTATTTTAATTTTAATGTAATTAATATTAATTAATTATTTAAATATATTGTTCTTTTTGATTTTTATTATAAAATTAATAAAATTATTATTGCTAATAATCCATTGGATTTTAGTAATCTTTTGTTTTTCATAGGTATTTTAAACTATTATTATATTAACTATTAATTGCTTTTCAAAGGTTATACTAAGTTTAATAATATAATTATAAAATAATTTCAAATTTATATAAATAACCAAAGGGATTTATTAGTCTAAAATATAATTAATCGTTATTTTAAAGTATATTTTTATATTAAATTTTAGAAATAATCCTAAAAATTTAGTAATTAATATATTATATATTATTTTTTTTGTTTTAATAAAAATATAATATAAAATATTAATATTAATATTTTTGTTAATTAATACTATTATTACGCTTAGTTAAAAAATATAGTTTTTGTTATTAGCAAATGAAAAATCAATAAATACAATGATTTTAAGGTTTTTTTTATTTAATTTAATATAAATAAAATTTTTTATAAAATTTTTGATTTGTTATTTAATTATTTTATTAAGTTTTTTAGTATTGTTTATTTTTGAATTAATAATCTAAACCGCAAAAAACAATATAGCGCTTATTTTAGGTTAATATATCATTGTTATATAAAAGCTTTTTATATATTAAGTAATATATTAGTTTTTTAGCGTAAATTCTGATTTTATAATATTTTTTAAGTTTATTATTAAAATAGTTTTTTTGATATTTATAAAAATAAAGTTTTTATAATAGAACTTTTATATAAATATAATTTTTCTATTTTTATATAGGTAAATTAAATTTTTATTAAATTTTAATGGCTTTTTAATAGTTAGTTTTTTTTGCTTTTTATATTTAATTATTGCTTTTTTTATTTTTTATTTTTTTAAAATTGTAAATTTATCGTTAGTAAAAATTATTGTATTGTTTGTTTATAGGCTAACGACGTTGAAATATTCGTTATTATTTTAAAATAATAAATAAAAATTAAATATTAACTTTATAAGCCTTAGTTTTTTAACATAATACTTATAGTAAATGCCAAATTAATAATTTTTTAATTTAGGAGCATTATATAAAAATCGTTTTAATTTTATAATAGATTTTTTGGATATTTTTATAATATTGTAAAGTTTTAGGGGCATATAGAAATAAAACGGGCAGTTGATTTTAATAATAGTTTAAATATATATTTATTTAATGTTTTAATTGTAGATTTTAATGTCTTTTATTATTATTATTAAAGTAATTATTAAGATTATTTATTGGTTTGTTTTTTAAATTATTGGTAATTAAATCATTATTTTTCATTTGTTTTTATTTTTTTAGGTTATAATTACAAATTTAGATTTTTTAAATTTTTTATTTATATTTTTATTCTTAATTTTGTTAATAAACTTGGCTTTATAAATATACATACCTCTAGGAATATTACTAAAAGTAATTGGTTCGTAGACCATTTTATTAGCAAGGCCAATAGCCTTTTTTAATTTTAAAGTTTTAAAGTTATTTATTTTAAAATTTTAAAAAAAAGTTTTATTAATATTATTAATAAAAACTTTATAGACTAACATATTTCTATAATAAATTATAAATTATTTAATATTTTTAAAAAATGTATAATATTTTCTAAATAGTTTTATAAAATATTTAAATTGTATTTTTAGCGAAAAATATTTATTTTATTTTGTTAATATTTTAATCATTATTTTATTTGTTTTTTTATAATATAGTTTTATTAACATAATTTTAAATATAATATTTTATATAATATATATATTACTATTTATTTCTTAGAAAAAAAAATGAATTATTCTATTATTTTCTTTTGATAAGATTTCCTTTTCGCTAAATTAAAATATTTAAATTTAAAGGAAAATCGCGGATAATTAATATAATTAACCTGTTTTTTATATTTAATATATTTTATATTTAATATTATTTATATAGTTTTTTTATTTTAATTATTGTTTTTTTAGTTATAGTTATTTATTAAATAACTAATATAGCAAAAGCATTGGCATTAAAAATTTTGATATATACTCCAAAAATAAATAAAATAAAAATAAATCCTATAAGATTTATTATATCATTAATTGCTTTTATAGTTATTTATAATAATATATTTTTTAGAAAATTAAATAATTTTTTTTTAATAATTTTATATAAATATTAAAAAAGTTTATAATATTTTTTTATTATTTTAATTAAATTATAAATTTTAACTAAAATGTTAATTACAGCAATTAATATAGTTCCAATATAATACTTAAATTTTTTATTTGTAATATTCTTTTTTGTATTAATAACTATAGTATTAAATGGCCTTAAATAAATATTAATTCAATATTTGTAAAATATGTCCTAAATTTCCTTTGTTATTTTGCCTTTAAGGAATTTATTATTTTAAAAATATATACTTTCATTAATAATATATAAAACTAAATTATTATTTAAATATATAATATTAATAATTATGGTAATATTAAAGTTAATATTTTTTTTTAAAATAAAGCAAAATCGTCTAAAAGTTCTGCTATACTTTTGGTATTACTTATAAATTTTAGTTAAATATTTTAGGAAATTAATATTAAAATTATATTTTATATATTTTAATAATTATTATAGTTTATTAGCCGAAAAATAATTAAATTAATAATATAATCAATTAAATTTTATATTTATTAAAAAGTACATATTTTTATTAATAATGGTTTTAATAAAATAATTAATTATATTTAAGCCATATAATATAAAAATATAGTTATAACATAGGATAACAAAAATTTATTTGGACTTATTGCAGTTTTTAAATTTATTATTTAAATTATTATAATAAAATCCTAGTTTTTTTATATTTGTTAAATTAATTAAAAATAAAATATTTATATTATATATATAAAAAACAATCGGGCTTATTTATATATTAATATTAATATAACTAAAAAAAATATTTATTCTAATGTCAAATTTTACTTTAAAACTTTTCAATATTATATTAAAATTTAAATTTAGGTCGATTTTTATTAAAGTTTTTATTTAAATTTTTTTTATTATTAATTGCTTTATATAATTTATATTTATAATAAAATTAGCAAATTTAAATAAATTATAGCGCAAAATAAGCATTAATTAATATATTAAAAATAAAATAAAATTAATTGTTTTAATACTTAATTTATATATAAAAGTATTTAATTTAAAATTTATTTAAAGGTTTTTTTATGTTTTAAAAACTTATTTAATTGCAATTTAAATATTTAATTTTAATTAATAAAAAAAAAAGTTTAATTATATAAAAAAATTATAAAAAAAAATATTTTCCGTAAATTTATTAATAATAATTTTGGTTTTTTTATAAAAATTTCTTTAATTATAATAAAAAGTATTTATTTATTATTATTATTATTAGATTTATTAGATTTATTTGAAGCTTTATTGGCGTTTTTATACTTTAATATAAAAAAAAAACTACATTAAATATATTATTATCTTAATTGCTTTTAATCTAATATAAATAAAATTCAAAGTATTTTTTAAATTTCAAATTAAACAAAAGCATTTTTTCGAATTATTTAAATTTCTTTTTTTTAAAATAACATTACTTTGCTTTTTTTTATTTATAGATGGAGTATTTAAACAAATAATATTTTTTATTATAATATATCCAATAATAAATATTTTTATTATTATTTTAGCATAATTTAATTTAAAACTTTTATTTTTAAAAATTATTATTTCTACGGAACTTTTAATTTATTTAAAAAACAAACGTTTCTTTTTATACTTTTATAGTTTTTTTTACTAAAATAAAAATTTAAAAATTTATTATTAATTTTTTTAATTCTAATAATAAATTACCAATTATTATTTAGTAATATTGAACATTTATATAAACTATAATAATTTTATTTTATATATATTTATTTAATTAAAGGTTTTTAGAAAATTTAATTTATAGCTTTTTAATTTTTACTATTAATAATTTAAAATAATTTAAAATAGGTATTTTAGGGTTTTGTTTAATAATAAAAATCAAATTGGTTTTGTTTTATTTAATTTAAATTAATTAATTGTAATTATTATTTTTATATAAATTCCTAATTATAAAAACAATTTTTATATAATTTTAAATTATTAAATTAAATAAATAATAATAGAAAATAATAATTCCTTTAAATATTGCTAAAAATACTATTATATAATAATTTAAAAAAAAACTTATTTTTTTATATATATTCTTAAAAATACATTTTTTATAAACAAAGCCTTCGCCAATGCTTATATAGCGTTTTTTTTTATAAGCTTTTTTAATATTTGCAGCTTTTTTACTATAGTTTTTAGGTTTGTTTCTATAGTTTTATAGAATTTATTATAGAGATTTTTCATTGCCATAACCGTAAATCCTTTAATTAAAATAAATTCTTTTTTTTTAAATGGAATATTATAAAAATTGGCATTTTTGTAAATATGGTTCTTAGTATTGCCATTTATAAACAATCATTGAAAACTATTATATTCTTTATTATAATAATAGTCCTTTAGACATTTATAATTTTCTTTATTGTCTATATATTATTTATATTTATTATAATATTAGCAATTATTATTATTAGAATTTATATAATAGTATTTATTATTATTTTTATAATAATCTTATTAAAAATTTTGCCTATTATAATATTAATAAAAAAGGAAATTTGGTTAATATCATTATTTGCTATTTCGACCACTATATATATTCTTTTTCTTTTTTAATTAATAACCTAAAATATTGTAAATATTATTTTTTATTTTATTTTATAGTAGTATTTTACTGGCTTCTAGGTTAAAATAGCTTTAGCATAGTAATATAATTGTTATATAATAGATTTTCTTTTTTTTCATTATAAAACCCTTTTTCCATCGATTAAGCATTTCTTGTAATTCCTTATTATTTATATCTGCAAATAAATTTTTTTTAATTTATCTAATTAAAAAGGAATCTATTACTAGGCTTATTTTTATATATTTAAAAAATTTCTATTAAGTAAATATTAGCTATTATAATATATTAATATAATTTACTAGGGTTTTTACTATAATATTTATTTTTCTATTATAATAAATAAATAAAAAAAATATTATTTTTAAGTAAAAAGTTTTTTAATTAATATAGTAGAATATTTTTTTTAGCAATTATTATTTATATTTTTTTTATTTAATTTTTAAATTATATAGTAAAGTATTTCTATAATTAATTATTTTTTATATTTGTTTTTTTGTAATTACTAAAATATAATATTATAAAAGTTTTAAATTTATTTATTTTAATTTTAAAAAAATTAAAATTACATAAAATCTTAAAAATAATAAATTTGTTTTTTTTTCTTTATTTGGCAAAAAAACTATTACTATTTTCCAAATTTATTAAATTATTTATAAAATTATTTAAAAGCTTTTTTTTATTATTATTTTTATTTATATTAAATAATAAAATTAAAATAATAAATATTAATTGTTTTTATTAATTCGAAAAATTTGTTTTATATAATATTATTTTATATTTAATAATATATATATTTTAATTTATATATTTATTAATTAATATTAATATATTTTTTTTAATTTAAAATTAATTAGTGGGAACTAAGGTTTTTATTCCTACATATATGCGCTCTGAGGTTATTCGAAGCGGCCGCTAGCGTCTACACGTGACTAGCTACCAACAGGTTCTCTTTGTAGTACCAAGAGCTATACTTCGTTGGCTTCCAGGGAAGAAATTCCAAGAGGCGTATTCGAGCTTCAGGGAGACTACGAAGTACATGGAGGAGCTTCGAGAGGGTGTCTTGAAGGATTATGATTCAGTAGCAGAAAAGAAGAACAAGACAATTCTGGGTAAGAAAGAATATCTCTAAACTTGGGTACGAATGACTGACGCGCAAGCCTAGAGGCCATTGTCCTTGCGGGCGCCGACAAAGGAGCACCTGGGAAAAGCCAATTATCCAAAGAAGGCGTCATGGGCAACATATTCTTCACCTTGCTTGCAGGGCATGAGACAACTGGCGGTACTCTGGGCTTTATTTTCATGCTGATGGCCATTTACCCAGAATGCCAACGCCGAGTACAGAAAGAGCTAGATGAACAGCTTGGCGACCGACCGATCGACGAATGGACAATGGAGCACGACTACCCAGCTTTCGAACAAGGCTACGTGGGTGCGATCACGAAAGAGACTCTCTACCTTTTCCACCCCGTGTCATTCATGTTAAGAAAAGCTATCCAACCCAGCACACTGATTGATTCATTCGGCGAGTGTCACACAATCCCTGAAAACACCCTCCTAATATCCCATAACTCCGCCGCTGCCCGAAGCCCGAAGAACTGGGACAGGCCTAAGGTCTCAACCGAGAGAAGCATCGCGCTCTCTGACTCACCGGCGCTGTACTTCAACCCCGGGCGATGGCTGAAAGCCGATAAATCCGCKGGGAAGAAGACGACTCTTGCAGATTGGACAGCATTTGGTATTGGTCCAAGGACATGTCCAGGCAAGGCGTTTGCTCAAGTCGAGATGGTCTCAGCTATGGCGACGCTATTCAAGTCTTACTCGCTGGAGCTGGTCGTAGACGAGACGATCAGGAAGCAGTGTGGTGGCGATGAGAAGCTGGCGTGGGAGAAGACGAGGGATAGGGCGATCAAAATGCTGTATGATGATATTGAGGCTAATATAAGCATCGGGTCAGTGTGTCAAATAGTATTTAAGCGTATTACTAGCGCATGTATTAAGGCTTCTGCACCACTCCCAGTACCGTATTAAAAAGCTTATACATATACTAGCCAATAAGAAAAGCTTATATATATTATTGGCTATATATTATTTATAAATTTTAGGGATATCTAAGGCTTTAATTAGGCTTTAGTTCATTCCAATTAAAAAATAATAACTTTTAAAATATATTAATAATATATTTAGGTTTTTATATTATTTATAGCTATAAATATAGCTTTTTATATATATTATTTATTATATACGTTAATTTTCTTTTATTTATTATTAAAGTRAGGCATAGCCTTAAATACGGAAATACTATTTAATTCACTGCATCGGGTTGTATAAGGAGGTGCCGATACGGATCGTCAAGAGAACCCAGTAGTCAGATTTCCTAATTTTTCTAAATAAAATTCCTTGCTGTGTTTAGCAGGCTAATACAAATTTGAATTTTCAAATCTTCAAGTCTCAATATACAGACTTTCTGGTATCTATTCCCCACAAGGTACATCATTCTATAATCTAAACACTTGTACCTGCTCTTTCTTCTAGCTTCAACCTCTTCTCTTCTCGCCACCCAGGACCCCATCTGATAATCAAGAGTACTATAGGAGCAAGAGCAGTCCACATTCCCGCCACAAAAACGCAGACCCATCCAATACCCATCGCATCGATCATCGGCACCACGGCTGCTGTCCCAGCTGCACCCAACCAGCACCTCGATAAATTCATCGCGGCGGTAGCACTGGAAGGATTGTCCCGATTCAGATCCACGATCAGAGTGCTCAGCCCCTGAAACGAGCTCGATGTGAAAAAGGTCGAGAAAAATAAGAAAATGAGGGGAGCGGCGACTTCGACCTCTTTTTGCAAGGTCCAACCAAAAGCGATAGTCGACGCGCCAGCGGCAAATGCCATAGGGAAGACGACCTCAAGACGAACTTGTTCAATTGGGAAGTTTGTAAGGTCCTGTTGGCGAGTTTTGGAAATCTCGAGGCCAAGCCTGTTTGAATGTCGTCTGAAATTCCAGTCCGAAAAGCGCCCCATGGTGAATGCAGCCAGCATGCTTCCGAAGCCGGCGGGGATGTAGCAGAGACCGACCTGCAGGGAGTTGTATCCGTATTTATCTTGAAGCTGACCGGGGAGACCGGTCTGCACCATGTAGAAGCCGGCGAAAAATATGCCGGCGTAGAATACCGCGATGCCGGACTCTTTGTCGAATATAATGCGGATAGATTGGAATAGACTCGCATGTCGTTTCACAGCTGGACGTTCTGTTTTTGAGATCTCCACGCCGGATTTTCGGAGCTTTCCTAGGCGCAAGTAGCTAAGAAGTGACGTGTTCCACTTGGCGGCAGGGATCGAGCCGTTACCCACGACTTTGCGGCATGTTTCTGGTAAGGCGACAAGAATGACGATGAGAGYAACACCAGCAAAGATTGTCAAGAACCAAAAAATAGATCGCCACCCGAGAAACTTGTCAAGCAGACCACCAATTGTAGGTCCAATAGCAGGGCCCACCAGTGCTCCCATCGAGACATAGCCAATGTAGCTTCCTCGCTGTGCAGAAGTCACCAAGTCCGAGACGACGGCATTAGCTAACGCGACAGTGCCACTACTCCCTGAGGATTGCAGCATTCGGAGAACCAGAAGCCCGGCATAGGTATGATTGAGCGCGATCCCGATGCACGCCGAGATATAGACGACAAAACAGGCTACGTATAGAGGTCGTCTGCCATAATTGTCTGAAAGGCTGCCAACAAACGTCGGTGCGAGCCCCTGAAATATCTGTTTTCCKTTAAGTTCGGATCTGGTACGCGAGAATCGAGGCCAAAATACTGACCAAGTATGTCGTGACTGTCAAGTTGATATTGCTTAGGCTGGTATGAAACTCAAYAGCCAAGGTATTGAGGGCTGAATAGTATATACTTGCTGATAGCGGCGAAAACAATGCAGCCAGACCCGCTATAGCAGTAAGGAGCCGTTTCTCGTTGGGACCATAAATCGAATGCAGCTCCTCTACCCCAGAGACCCCACTTTCCGCAGGCTTTGATTCCGTCGGCCCCTTTTCAGGGCTCGCTTCGGTCCCCGCGGTCGCTTCGACGTCCTTGTGCTCTTCAGACTTCTCCATGGCCAAGACTGTGATGAGTTGCCAAGTATTCTGGCGTTTTGATACATATCTGCAAAGGCGATGCGTCTCTTATGCACYAGGTGTTGTAGGTTTCAACGAACAAGGGCTGCCGAAAGCGCGCCGATGTGACCATGGCGGCCGGGGATAATCTGGTGGCCGATCCGGATTTAACCGGCAAAAACGAGCCGAAGGGGTAAGTGCCAACGATCTATATATTTTCCAACCTCCAAAACTTCATAGCTCATTTCGCTAACTTGTATGCGCTGAGAAATCAAAATTAGTGACATTTCCAATCCAAATTCTACTCCGAATTCCTTGTCCGGTGACAGAATGAGCAAAACCGCTTTCCTAGTAATGGACGTTCAGAGGGGCACCGTGGGCCGGGTCAAGCTTCCTCAAAACTTCTTGACCCTCCTGTCGAAGACCATCAATATAGCTCGATCATCTATGAAAATCATCTATGTGACCGTCGCATTTCGCCCGGGCCATCCTGAAATCAACACCTCAAATATCGTCTTCAGCGCCGCTGCACAACACAACATGTTTGTGGCAGGCTCTCCAGAAACACAGATCAATCCAGCTGTTGCTCCACTCGAGGGAGATATCTTGGTCGAGAAGAAGAGGATCAGCGCCTTTGCTGGCAGCGGATTGGATGTCATCCTGAGGGGATTGGGAGTGGATACCTTGGTTTTGTGTGGACTTAGCACTGGAGGAGTCGTCCTGTCGACACTTTGCGAGGCCGCGGATATGGATTTCAAGATGGTGGTGCTGAAGGATTTGTGCGCGGACCCAGACGAGTCTGTGCATGAATTGTTGATGGAAAAGATATTCTCGAAGAGGGGTGAAGTTCTTGGTGCGGAGGAATGGCTGGAGAAGATCAAGGCTTGAGATACTGRGAAGTGATCTGAAGGAAAATGACGCCGAATGATGTAAAATCGAGAGCTGAGAGCCGATAGCTGATGATACGACTTATGGAATGACTGACTTGCTCCTCTCTTCTCTAGCGATAGGTTTTCCGGCTGCTGATGCAATCGCTCACCGGAAACTTGCGATTCAATCATTCCAGGATTAATGTGTTATTTTTATAGCTGCAAAGGAGACTATACAGTTGAAATATCGTTTGAAAGAGACGAAGCAGAAATGAGAGAAATAAAATTCATATCAGAATATTTCAAAGTAGGGGCCCCAGAATTGAATAGAGAAGCCTATTTTGTGCGACCCGAACCCGAGAAGTAGCTGCATATCAAAGACTACAGAGGGCGCTTGACTTTTTCATAACCGGAAACGTGTTGCAACCTTCGGGAGCGTATTCCAAGGAACAGCTGCTAGGTACCTGGCCTAAAAAATTCAGCGTAGACATGTGGAACACAGTAATACCATGTACCTTATCAAAATTTCTTGCTGAACGAGAATTTGAGTCACATTCACGATGAATTTGTGCACCCGGAAATCGCCCCTGAATTAGCGAGCGGCTCGCTTACAGTAGTTCCGGGCTGCATGAGGGGTAGCACAGAGTAACGCATGAACTAGGTCTTGTAGCTCCTGTTGAACTCTAAGATGAAAACCTTGTGCTGAAGTTGTGTATGATGAACAGGTATTCTATCCTTCTAGTGAACATATTTTGGAGAAATCCCAATTACTGGAGAGAACCCAATCCCCTGCTCAATCCAAGCCAAGATATCTGTGAGAGGAAGAGGATCCACGGATATGCCGGCGGCATTTGTGGGGACAGTTGCGTCGGCGAACACCTCTTCGATCATGCAAGTCGTTAGGTCGTAGTCGAGGTAAAMATTCGCGTAGAAGGTGACGGGAATCGGGATGGCGCCGTGAAGAACACCCAGCGTCTGTAGTTATTAGCAAATGATCTGCGGGGTGGAACAAGACTTCCAGAAACGTACCACATTGGTTGCAATGATCGTCGTGCCGTTCGAGAAATYGGTGTACTGGCCGGTCACCTCGGAGAACACCTGGCGTGTCAAGTCGGCGAATGCGACGGTCGTGGTTCTATCGACGGCGACTTCAACTGTGGCAACTTTGTCTGCTTTACTGCAGAAATTACATCATCAGTAATGGGAAACCCTTTTCGGCCATGATAGCTTACATGTAGGCCATGCAGTCCGGCGCAAATGGTACCTGCTCGAAAGCTGCAGCTGAGGCGCCAGGAGCAACTAAATTGTATGCATAAGGTATTTGTTGTGCGCCACGGATACGCTGCTCTTTGGTGCATGCACAAGAAGCCACAGCTGCCGTAGTCATGAGAGAAAACGTGTTCCATAGGGAGATCGAAGCTTTCTTGGAAAAATGCATCACCTAYTCAACTGCAATGCTCGAGCCCAAAGGTGTAGGTGAAGGGATCCAAGAGTTTGGAACTGAAATTGGACTCGCGAGAAGAAGGTGTCCCACTTATATGTACTTTCTCGATACACAAGAAAATGTCGATGATTTTCTAGTGCCGCGGAATGAACCTCCTTCTGGTCCATAGACTGTACGCCCTTGCATATATAGATAGGCACGGGCTAGCGACTCGATGGACCCCTAGCTTACCTATGCCGTAAGGCTATAGCCAATAAATAATGTTGCAAGGCTAGGACATGCGAGGCTACACCAAAGACAGCTGCAATTTGGGGATGGGATTGATCCTGTCAAGTTTTGGAAAGAATTCAGTAAGGCTAGAATTAAGCTTATCGTTCAGTCACACCAATGATCTTCCGTAAATGTGACGTTGATGGCTTCCCAAGAAAAGTATTCAGCCGCATTTTGGGGGCTACATCCACTAAGTCATTGGGTCGAAAGTTAAAAARATCACTGGGAAATGAGTATATAAAAGCTTCTAATACTTGAGAATAAGAAATGACTGACTATGTCGCAGACTATACACATTTATGAAGGTTCTCGTAATTGCCCTTAAACCCTTAGATCAAAGGAGGACGTGGCGATCACCATGGCTGCACTCTATCGCTCAGAATGACCCTGCCTACATCAGCATCTCTAGCTCCCTCAATCACGCTTCTGATATACGGCCCCGCAACCGTCGGGTCCTGCGCGCCTGCCTTCTTCTGATCTTCCGGGCTAATCCCGCCAAGACCTGTCGCAAGAAAACCCGGACTAATCCCCCAAACTTTCACCCCATCATCATGCAAAATCCGATGCCATTCCCGCATCATCATATTCATGCCCGTCTTTGCACTGCGATACGCCGGCACGCCGGCGCTCTTGCCGTCCCAGTTACTTTTCGGCCATCCCTTGGGCGAATACTTGTTGACTGCCAGATTAAAGTTTTCTGTACCGGCGAGGGTTGACGTCCCAGAGGCGAGAAATAGGAGACGGGGATTCGGGGAGGCGAGAAGTAGAGGCATGAAGGTCGTGGTCATGATTTGCGTGCCGGTCACGTTGATGTCCCAGGTCTTATTCCACATTTCGCGTTCGGTCATTCGACCCCATGCGTATTGCTGGTCGAATTGGGCGCCTATGATGAGTTTGTCAATTTCTTATCTTACTTTTCGCTTGACCCTGGGGCTCATACCAGCATTGTTAATAAGTGCATCGATTTTCCCGACTCTGGAGTTGACAATCTCGAAAGCTTTGTGGATCGATTCGTCTTGTTSGATGTCTACTTCAACTGAGAAGAGGTTGCTTTTTGAAGACGGAAATTCCTTCTTTGCTGAAGCAATTGCTTCATCAATTTTCGTAATTGAGCGGCCGGMAAGAATGACGTCGTACGCCTTCTCGCCGTGGCAGAGCGCTCTGACGATTTGGTAGCCAATGCCGGAATTGGCTCCAGTGACGAGAATGATCTCGTTCGAGGACATTGCAATAGATGAATATAATAATGACTTTTTKGATTCGTGAAAGGAAAGAGACTATGATTCTTGCTTGTAGAGCCAGAGATCCAGTATAAATAGCCTAGAATTTGGACTATAACAGGGCCCGTCCTCCGCTTATTCCATACTCGGCCGATAAATCCTAAAGCCCGATTGGCTGAGCGCGGGGGCCCCTTGCATCGATCAAAATTTAAGCTTAAACCCACCAACCTCACCTCCCGTTTTCGGAATCAYATGGAACCCCCACGACAACGTCCTGCTATCACAAGGCGTCGCGAATTGAGAGCTTGCACCGAGTGCCGAAAACGGAAACTGAGATGCGATCGCCGCCACCCATGTGGCTCATGCACGAGGAGGGATCCAGAGAGCGCGTTATCGAGTTGCGTTTATGCAAGAAGTCAGACGGATGAAGAGCCGCGGACTGAGTATCAACGGCATCGGGYGCAGGCTGAAGCTAGGCTTGAGCATTTGGAACAGCTGGTTCAGGAGCTGTCAGCGCCAACGAGTCAAGAAGGGCCTACAGACCAGAGCTTGCAACGGGGTAAAGCCCAGGTGGCACCTGACGCTCTTCATAATGGAGCTACGCACTGGTCGGCGATGCTTGATGACATTGAGGAGCTTCGAAATGTGATTGGAGATCAAAATGACCTCGAAAGTGAGGACATGGAATTGGATGTCGGTCATGGGAATGGTATCGACATACTTTTCGGAGCAACGAAGACTTTGTCCATTCAGCAAGTACTTTCGCGTTTCTTGCCTCTCAGGCAAAGAGTTGATCGCCTAGTGAGCGCATATCTCAGAGCGAAAACTGTTGCTGCTTCATTCGTTCACTCAGCCTGGTTCTACAGGCTCTATCAGAAGTTCTGGGATGRCCCATCCTCAGCCCCACCGTTATGGATAGCAATGTTGTTTTCGATGCTGGATACGGCCTCAAGAGTCTTGTCCATGACCTCAAATATTAGCGAAGATCATGACAGTACATCTGACCTATTTGGAACAGCGGCCGCGCATTGTCTGATGATCGGCGAGTATCACCGACCTCAGARRTTTGCGATGGAGGCGTTACTTCTTTACGTCCACGCAAGATGTCTGGTAGGGATCGATCTGGGCACAGATGTGGCCGTCATTTTTGGTGCCCTTGCTCGTTTGGCTACGGTCATGGGATATCATCGAGACCCTGRCAATTCGCCTCAGAGATATTCTGCATTTGAAGGAGAAATGCGAAGGCGTACTGTAAGTCATATGAGCCACTATGATCAAGAATGAACCCTAGCTTTTGAAATTCTGAACTCGTTCTCACAATCAAATGCTGATCTTCRATCTCTTAGTGGTCTCTCTGTATGCAGCTCGACATACTTGTCTCCTTCCAACTCGGACTTCCGCCCAACGTCCAATTCCCAACTTGGGACACTCGGCCACCCACCAACCTCCTGGACTCCGATTTCGACGAAGACACCATCACACTCCCGCCCGAGAGACCCATGATCGAGGCAACCGAGCTACTCTTCTACATCGCTAAACACAGACTATTCGCCGTCTTCGAGAAGATTATACGCCACACCCTCTCCACCACCTCAGCGTTCGACTCCGAAGTCGACGCCCTCGACCGCGAAATTCGCTCTACATTTGACAACCTCCCTAGTGTCTACCACGCGCGCCCAATGGAAGAATCGATCGTCGACTCGCCGTCCGTGAAAGTCACGCGGCTGTGTGTGTACTACATCTACCAGAAATGCCTGTGCGTGCTGCACCGGAAGTATGTCATGCGTGGGCGACAGGACAGTTTGCGCCTGTGTCATGCCGCGGCGACGGATCTGGTGGATCGGTTTTTGGATATGTATAAGGAGTTTGAGCCCGGTGGACAGCTGGAGACAGAGCGTTGGTTTATGGGCAGTATTACATGGCATGATTTTTTGCTGGGGTGTACGGCGCTGTGCTTGACGGTGTGTTATAGCAGGCATGCRGCTGCTGAGTCGGTAGAGATTGATGTTAAGAGGCCGCTGGATCTATTGAAACATGCGCTGGTGGTGTGTGGGGAGCAATCTGCTAGGAGAAGGGATACGATTAAGGTGCGGAAGTTGATTGAGGCCACGATCGGGAAGTTCCAGAACTTGGACACCAGAGAAGCGGCTGTAACTGAAAACCCATCTCAAAATCAAGCATCCGAGATACAAGGAGCTCGAACTGCACAAGACTGGCCATGGAGCGAGCGCGCAATAGCGTCGGCTGATGATACAGAGTGGGCCTTCATGGAACAGTTCTTGGAGTTGCCGGATGAAGACTTCTTACCAGATCCAGACTTCATGGAACAAGCTTCCTAAGTATTGGTCTAGGGGATACGGAGGTCATGTCGGTTAGACTCTTCCGCTAAATTTGGATCATATTCTTCGCAGCAAGCTCTCTCCCAATGATCTAACCTGGTCGCGGCTCTCAGTACCACTCGAATATACTTCATTAGCAGTGGAGGTGTGGGCAGTGATGATGAGATATCTGTTTACTATAGTATATTGGAGCGCGGCTCCTGGTCAGACTTAGATGGCGAAGTACCAATCTTTTCACGTTTGAAGTCTTTGATCCCGCTATGGTTATTTCACACTATCGGCAAATGTATATATCCCGCTTTGGAGCCATTAGGATTGGACTAGTATTTTGCTTTTAAAATCTCGGACTCAGCGAAATAACTTAGATACAGAATTCATGCCATAAGCATTAAGGCCCCAGCAACCAATATAAAAAATTTAAATTTTGAGTTTAAGTATAGGGTCAAACTTAACTCAACTTAAATTTAATTATATTCAATTTGAATTTGAGTTCACTTGAGCCGCATAACATGTGACTTAGAGCCGCATATAGCTCAGAAATGCATATGATTCAAGTATATATATATATTGTAATSGGGTGAACCGCTTTGCATGTGACCAAACACGTGACTGGCTTGAAATATATATATATATATTGCGAATAGCTTCATTTTTTCAATAATATAAACGAGATGATACCCAATACTTAGCCTTTTGTTTGGATTTTGATTAATAATGCCTATATGCCAAATCCTATTAAAAGTTTGCCTTTTCTTTTSGCTTTATATTATATATATATTAAGAATAATAATTTTTAAATATAATTAAGTATATTCAAATTTAACTTAAGTCTAAAATAGCCAAACTCAATTTAACTCAAATTTAAATTTAAATATTAAAAAGGGGTAAAAGTAATAAAAGTGAAGGGCCCCTTGGAGTGAATGTAGGAACAAAGCACTGAAGTTGTAATTCTCTAAAGCTGGGACTATATATATAGGGGCATCACGTGCAGGGATCACATGAATGCCCCGTTACAATATATTCAATTATAATTAATTATATTAAGTATTTTTGGTTATATTGCCAGTAACTAGGCGCTTAGTTATAGATCCAAGGAGGCTATAAGTTATGCTAGTTGCTTGTATTGCAAGGCGAAATTAATGTCTCCCGTTTAATATGGAAAGGGGGTAGCAAGGCCCTRTACTGACCAAAAACCAGGATGGATSAATAAGGTTTCGAGGCACGTTTCTAAGACGCGAAATGCTTTGCTTGCAGGATGCTTATCGATAATTTGGACAATTAGTGCCGCCGAGGAGAGTTCCCATGCTTGATTTGGGAGGAAAGTACTGCGTAACGGCTATAAGATACAGCTCTGCGACTTGAAGAAAAAGAGTACGGGTAGATGCAAGCTGTCCTACGGCCTATGCTAGATATTCATTGGTAAAATTGATGGGACAGAGCTGGTTGCGGAAGATGATTAATATTTAYATGTTAAATCTTAATCCTGCTGCTACATCTGCTTTATTTATTAATTTAATTATTGCCTAGCGCAGCGGGCATTACAAAAACTAAATATTAATTTAATATTAAAAAATTATGAAAAAATATTTTACTTTTCTTATTAAATRAATTAATAATTAATTCTATTATTATTGTCACGTGCTATAATAAGCAAAAGACTAGTGTGCTAATCTCCAAAAGACTACAATACAATTTGTGCTAAATTATAGCTTATTTACCTATATATTATRTAAGRCCAAAAAAAGAGGTAATTCTTTAATAAAATTTAGTATATAAATAAAWTTATTTATATTTWAAAAAAATAAAAAATATTTGTAATTTATATAAAATTTAAATTTATTATAATTTWTTTTAAATTAAATATTTATTYTTAAATATAATTTTTTCTAAAAGTATAAAATTGCTTTAAAATAGGTTTAAATTTATTAYTTTTAATATTAATAGTATTTATATATAAATATTAATTTTTAAAAAACTATTAATTATTTTTATTTTTATATTTTTATATTTTTAAAATATTTAAAATAGTTTTAATATTATTTTTATTAATAAATTAAAATTATTTTTAAAAATCTTTATTTAYTAAAAWTATTTTAATTATTTTAATTATTTTTTTAAAGTTATTAATATTATTTATAGTTTTAATAAAAAACTTAAAGTTTTTTATAAGTRAAATTTATTTTAATTGCCTAGCGCAGCGGGCATTGGGGAAACTTAATGTTAATTGGATCACGTAATCTTTTTAGAAAATCGTCCAAAAGTATTCCGCTTTTTTTATTAAGCAAACTAATAATTAATTATATACTATTAAATAAAGGGCTTTAAGCAAATTTAAGGCTTTATTAAGGTTTTGCTATATTATACTTAATTATAACCAATAAACTTTATTAAAAAAATTAAAGTATAGTTTTAAATTAATTGCCYAGCGCAGCGGGCATTACGGAGACTTATTATTAATTATATTACGTAATCTTAGTAATAATCTAAATAGTCGTCCAAAAGTATTCTGCTTTTTTTATTAAATAAACTAATAATTAATTATATACTATTAAACAAAAAGTTTTAATTGGCCAAACTAGCGAATTTGGCGCTTTTGGCGCTAGTAGTTTTTACTTTAGTATTGTATTATAATAATTTTAAATTAATATATTTAAATATTATTTTTATTTTTATAATAATTTTAAAATTAAATATATATAATTTTTTGAAGTAATAGACTAAATTTTAATGGAGTAATCGGGGGGGTAATGGCCTATATCTATAATCTATATACTTTAGGTATATACATACGGCTTTGGCCCGCATATACTATTTTAGCCATTTAGCTACTATGCTACTATACTATTATATTATTATATTATTATATTATTATATTATTATAATTTATATAAATTTATAAATTATAATAATAATAAAAGATCTTAAAGAATTTCTATAAAATAAATAAAATAAATAAAATAAATAAAATAAATAAAATAAATAAAATAAATAAAATAAATAAAATAAATAAAATAAATAAAATAAATA
>QYSG01015857.1:0-17771 GCA_003988875.1 Lachnum nothofagi
TAATAAAATAGTTTATATAATAATAATATTAAAAATAAAGTTTATAATTAAATTTATAAATTTAATTATTTTTTAAATTATATATATTAATTAATAATATTTAAAAAATAATTTTAATATTTACATTTAATTTAAAAACTATAATTATTAATTAAAATTAAAAAAATTAAAAAGGGGGGTCCCAGGGGGTCTCCCCCTGGTATTTAATAATAAATATAAATAAATAAACTTTTAATTAAAATTATAATAATAATAAATAATATATTTAATATTTAATTAATAAATTAATTTGAAAAACTTTTTAAAAAATTTTTTATTAATTTTTATTTTTATATAAAAACTTTTTAAAATATTAAAAATTTGATAATATTATATAATAATATTAATAAAAATAAAGTTTTTAATTAAATTTATAAATTTAATTATTTGATAAATTATATATATTAATTTCTAAAATATTAATTAATGATTTTTTTATAATAATAAATTTAATAAAAAATAAAAAATGATTTTTATTAAATTATTAAATAAATGGGGGGTTACAGGGGGTCTCCCCCTGGTATTTAATTTTAATAATAATAATAATGATAATAATTTTTATATATAAATATATATTATATTATATTTTTAATAGGAATTTAAAATATAATTAATTAATAATAAAGGTTTTAAAAAATTAATAAAAAATTAATATATAAATAATAATAATAATAAAAAAGGATTCAAAGAAATCTTCCCCTAGTAAAGAAAATAATAACTAATTAATCCTTTTATTAAAATTATAATATTAATAATATAAAACAAAATATTTTATATGAAACTATTTATAATAATAATATATAATATATAATAAAATATTAAAAAAAATTAAAATTAATTTAGTTTTTATTATTATATAAAAATCTTTTTTATATTAATTTAAATTTATAAAAAATATTAATTTAAATTTATAAAAAATATTAATTATTAATGAAATAAAACTTTTATATATATAATATATAATATTTGTTTAAATTAAAATTTATTAATTTCTATATAAAATATTTATATTTAATTTAAAAACTAGAATTATTAATAAAATTTAAATAATAATAAATAGAATTTTATATAATTTTATATAATTTTAAAATTAAATTATTAATAAAATAAAATTATTAATAAAATAAAATTATTAATAAAATTAAATTATTAATAAAATTAAATTATTAATAAAATTAAATTATTAATAAAATTAAATTATTAATAAAATTAAATTATTAATAAAATAAAATTATTAATAAAATTAAATCAAAAAAAGGCTTCCAAAGGGTCTTCCCCTAGTATTTAACAATAAATATAAATAATTAAACTTTTTATTAAAATATTTCATATAATATATAATAAAATATTAATATAAATTAATATTAAATTTATAAAAATAAATTTATAAATTATGTATATTAATTTTTAATTAATATTTTATTTAACTTAAAAACGATAATTATAATTAAATTTCAAATAATAATAAATAAAGTTTTATCATATTTTAATTATAATATATAAATTTATATAAAAAGTTTAATAATTAATAATTAATAAATATAAATAAAGTTTTCATTAAAATTATTTTTTAAACCTTTTTTTAATATTAATTTTTTTTATTTAAAAATATTAATAATTAAACTTTTAATTAAATTTATATAATAATTTATATAATAATTTTCAAAAAATCAATAAAATAATAATATTATAATTTTTTTTTATTAAATTAATAAATAATTTACAAAAACCCTTTATAAGCCCCACGCAGTGGCCCCCGGAGGGCCAGCGGAGCGTCTTTTATTATTATTATTAATAATAATTAAATAATAAATAATAATTAATAATAAATCCCTGTGCTGGGCTTGCCGTTACCCCCGCGTGACGGCACATGTTAAATATAAAATTAAATTTAAATATAAAATTATTTTTTAGTTTTTTTTTTAAAAAAAATTTAATTAATTATAATTATTAAAATTTATAAAATTTATAATATATAATTTATAATAAAATATATATTTTAATAATAAATAAAGCGGGGTTGCTGCACCAAAAGCTATTGCTACCTTACCCGTGACCCTGGGTTCCACGTGACATTTATTTACTTTATTTACTTTATGGAAACCCCTTAGGACCCTTTATTATTATTATTATTATTATTATTATAAGTTATAAGTTTATATGGATTATAATAGCTGCAGTGGCTATAGTGGCTATAGTGGTTAAGTGGTGCAGTGGTGCAGTGGCGTTGTGGCGTTGTGGCGTTGTGGCGTTGTGGCTGAAGTGGCACGTGCGGGCGGAAGCTGCAGGCACGTGGCCACTGCCTACCCCGGTCACCCCATCAAAATTTAGCCTACCACTTCAAAGAACTGCATATACTCAATTTTAGAGCTATTATAAAAGTAAAAACACCATTCGAATGCGCTAGTCTAGCGGTATAAATTCATATTTTTTAAATAAAATTTATAGGTTATAGTATGGCGATGCTGGGGTAAAGACTACTAGCGCCAGCTTTGAAGCTAAAGCGCTAGATTCGCTAGTTTGACCAATTAGACCCCTTTGCTTAATAGTAATATAATTTATATTAGTTTATTTAGCAAAAAAAGCAGAACATTTTTTTATAAATCTCTAAAGATTACCTAATACAATTGACAATAAGTCTCCCTAATGCCCGCTGCGCTGGGCAATAATCTTTAGGCGGGAAATTAAAATAGAAAAAATGCAAATAATGAAAATAAAAGTAGGTGCCTTTAGAGGTTTGGATAGTATTATATTATTATAGGGGATATTATCTATATTAATAGCGGAAATGTTAACAATAAAAGCAACAATATTTAAATTATTAACTTTAATATCTTTGGCGGCTAATAAGGTTTTTTTTTTTTTTTTTTTTYTAAAAAAATTTGATCTAATGMAAATTTTAGAAAAAAAAAAATATATTCTTTAAAGAAATAATAAACTTTAAAAACTTAAAAAGTTTAAAAAACTTAAAAAACTTAAATATAAAAATAAATAATAGAATATTAACAGAATTATTAGGCTCAATATTAGATTTATTAGTTTATATTTTTATAGTTTTTATATATTTGCGAAAATTAATTTTTTTTTTTAGTTATTTAAAAGAAAAAAATCCTTAAAATAAAAAAAAGTATTTATTTATATTTATTTTATTTTAAAATTAATATTTAATTAAATTATAAGATTTTTGAATTTTATAGCAATAAAATTATTTAGCTTATTATCTTTAAAATCTATATTATTATATATAATATAATAAAAGCCGGTATAGTTAAGCTAAAACAAGCCAACTAACTAATAGCTATATCAAATTTTCAAATAAAATAAAAAATTTATTTATATTTTATTAGTAATTTTAGTTTTTATTATTATATTTTATTTTATAATTATAATTAATATATTAATTATTAATTGTATAATCAAAAAAGTATATAATACGGTTTATATAAATATATAATATAAAAAAAAAATTATAGTTTTTACGCCTAGGTTATATAATAGTTAATTTTGGATTTATTGTTTATTTAAGTTTTTCAAAAAGGCGCTAATAAATATATTAAATAGTAAATAAGGTCGGGCGCTAAGGAAAAAATTGATTTCGTTGCTAAAACTAATAGACTAAAGCTAATTAGGCTAGTTAAATATAAAATAATATAAAATAAAAAAAGAGGATAATTAAATAATAAAGGAAATAATAAATTAATCAAAAAATTATTATAAAAAAAATAAAAGTTTAAAAGCAAAAAGACTTTTAAATAAAAATATATAAAAATAAATTTAAAAATTTAATTAAAAATTATAAATTCAATTAAAAAAACATTATTGCTTAATATAACTTTCCGTTTAGGGTCAAATCAGGCAATTTAATTAAAAATATAAAATAAAAACATTTAATTAAATTATTTAAAAAGCAAAATATAAAAAAGCCTAAGAATTTTTTTTTCTTAAAAAAAATCCTTTTTTTTAATAATTTTTTTAATATTATTATATAATTTAAACTTTATTTAAATATTTATTATAAATAACAATAGTAATAACGGCATTAAAAACTGGGCAATAAAAAAATTCCTTATTGATTTATAAGTTATTATTATTAAAAATATTATTAGTAAATTAAAAGCGATTTTTAAAAAAAACCAATATTAAACACAAATAAATATATTATAATATTTAAATATAATTTATAATAAAATTTTTAATATAATAGAAAAAATATTTATATATATAAAATTAGCAAAAAATTAAAAAAAACATTAGATTTCTATAGAAGATTTTACAGCCAAATAAAAAAAAATTTAAAAAAAAATAATAATATATAAATTAATAAGGAATTAAAAGCAAATAGCGAAAATAGCGATTTTAATAAAATAAATAAAAAACTTTATAAAAAAATAAATAAAATAAAATTTGGTTTTAAACGAATATTTAAAAAAAATTAAAGTATTAACTTAAAAAATTAAATAATAGGAAAAACAACGGAAAATCAATAAAACAATAATATATAAATTTATTTAAAATAAGCGAAATATTAAATTATAATAAAAACTTATAATTAGCAATTTTGTTTATATAGCTGCCAATATATACCAAATTTTTATTATTATTAATTTACTATAAAAAAAATATATAAATTAGTTGATATAAATTTATTAAAAAAGCAATATTAATAAAGATTTATTTTTATTGGAAAATACGGCTATAATAAAGCAGGATTTTTTATTTTGCCTAATAAAGGAAATTACTTTATTTACTATTAAAAATAATACTATTTTTCTTTAGTATTTTAAATAAAGAACAGTTTTAAAAAAACAAATAAAAAATTTGGAATATTTAAAAATATATTAATTAATATAAAAAAAATATTATTAATAAATTATAAATGGAACTATTAGAGCTAAAAATTAAAAAAAAAGACTTAATTAATACTACTAAATGTATATATAAATGTTCGCTGAATATTCCTAATTTTTAAATAATTTTAATATAGTCAAATAAAAAGTTATTAATTGGAAAAAATATAAAGCTTTTTAAATAAATATAAAAATTTAAGTTAATTTATTATTAATATATACAATTTATAATAAATTATTTAAATTTATATATAAAAAAAATATTAATAATAAAAAAACTAAAAAAACTTAAAATTATTTAAAAATATTAATTTAAACTAAAAAAATTAAAAATTAAATAAAAATTTTTTTAATGGTTTTATTTTGTAAATTAATTAATTCGGCTTTTAGATAAATTAAGCTTATTTAAATTTATAAACTAAAAACTAAAAAATAATTTTGATTTTAATATTATAATAATTTTAAATAATTAAAATCCTAAATTTTAAAAATATTAGGAAAAAAACAAATAAATAATTAATTCGATTTTTAAATAATAATTTTAAAGGTTTTTTAACATAAAACTATATAAAAAAATTAAAATATATAATTTTTATTTTTGTAAAATTAATAAAAAAAAGAACATTAAATAATTATATAATATATTTTTTTTATTATATAATAATTTATAAAATAAAACCTTATATATTATATACTATATATTACCTTTTATTCAAATAAAATATATTAATTAATTAATTATTTATATTATAGGAAGTTCTATAAGCTTAAAAATAATATTATTTTTTATTATATAAACTTTAATATAATATAATTAATTAATTATAATTAAAAATATAATATAATTTAAAATAATATTTTATTAATTAAAAATAAATAAAATTATATTTTTGTTTTTTTAAAAGCGTAATATAAAATAACAAATTAATAGAAAAAAATTAAAAGGCAAAGCCAAGCTATAAAAAAATAAATATTTAGAATTACAAATTAAATTTTAATTAAAAAAAACTTTAAAAATTTAAACCTTAAATAAAAATAAAAATTATATAAATTAAATAATATAAAAATTACTTTTTTTAAATTTTTTTTATAAAACTATAAACCTAATAACAAAAATACAAAAACTATTATTTTTTTAATATATAATAATTTAAAATAATAGGAAAAATTTAAAATTTATTAAAATAGGTTTTTTTAAAGTAATTACAGATTTATATTATAATTTTATAATTTTATTAATTATTTTATTTAAATTTCTAAATTAATATGGTGCTATATTTTATTAATTTGCAATTATAATAAAAATTGCTAATTTAGAAATTATTTTTAATATTTTAATTAAAAAATATTGCTGGGATTTGCCGGTTATATTTAGAAAAAAGAATATTTTTTTAAATAATAATCAAAAAGCTATATATAATTTTATTAAAAAATAAAAAGTATAAATTTTAGAAGTTATATTAATAATATTTTAAAATATAAAACTAGTAAAGCATATAATATTTAAAAATCAACTATTCTATTATTTCAAAAAGCAAATGCAGCAATTAAGGGTTTTATTAATAATTCTAAAAATTAAAATAAATATATTAAATAAGGAAACTATTACTATTATAATAAAAAAAAATATATTATTTGCAAAGAAATCTGCCGGGCGAAGTTAGAAAACAGGAATTAATAAAAAATAATAAAAATAAAATAATAAAAATATAATAAACATTAATAATAAAAATAATAAAAATAATAAAATAAAAATAAATAAAAGAAATAACAGGGAATAATTAAAGAACAATTATTCTAAAAAAAGGCCTATATAATAAAATAAATGCACCCCAATCCGCGTAAAAGTTTTTCTATTTTATTTTAATTTATATTATATATAATATTAAAATCAAAATTTTATAAATAATATCTAATTTATTTTTTAAAATTCTTGTATTTTAGTTTATTTATATATTTGCATATCGTGCATTTGACGGCACACCCTTTCCACTCCTTTATACTATTAGTACTAGTTTTAAAACTAAAGCACCAAATTCGCTAATTTAACTTTATTAAAGCCATTTGTTTAATGGCAATATAATTTATATTAGCTTATTTAGCAAAAAAAACAGAATACTTTTTTATAACTTTCTAACTAAAATTATTAATATAATTGATAATAAGTCTCTTTAATGCCCGCTGCGCTGGGCAATAATAAATTATATTAATTTTTAAAAATTAAAATAAATTTTTATATTATTAAATATTTATAGATTTTTTAAAAACCAAAAATATATTAGTTTTTTTTAGTATAAATTTTAAATTATATTTAAAGGCCAAATATTTATTAAATTATTTTTATTATATATAATATAATAATTATTAAATATTTAAATATAAAAAAACACTATTAATACTATTTAATTTAAATAAAATATTTCTGTATTTTTTTTGGTATTGTTTTTTATATTTAATTAAAAAAAACTTAATATTATAAAAGATTTAATATTAATTTAATAATTTTTTATAAAAAAAATTTATTTTATATAATATTTTAAATTATAAAACTTTAAAAATTTTAATATTAAAAATTTTTATTTTTATTGAAGTTATATTGTTTTTTACTGCAAATTTAATTACTATAATTTAAAAATTAAAATAAAATTAAAATAAATTAATAATATTAAAAAAGGATAAAAGTAATAAAAGTGAAGGGCCCCTTGGAGTGAATGTGGGTAAACACTGAAGTTGTAATTCTCTAGAGCTAAGGCTATATATATGGCATATGCATTACATACAGAAGCCACGTAATTGCCCCGTTATATCCGTTCCCCCTTAGAAAATAAAATACTCGTCCTCGAGTACACTTCAAATAAAAACAATAAAAAAATAAATAAAAACAAACAAAAAAAATAAATCAAAGTAAATAAACAAATCCAAGAAATCCTCCTATACGGGCTTAATCACGTAATAGCCTTAATCCAATAAAAAGCCCGGACGCAACCCATCCGCTGAAGCCGCAAAGCCTCTACATTAGCCGAAAATCCAGCCAACCAGGTCCAAACAGCAAAACTGCAATACCAACGTTAATATCAGCCGATAACATTTTCTATGCCAATGCCACTGTATCTGCCGCGCCTACTATTCACCAGTTCTACAATTCCACTTTCGGCTAATCGAAGAAGCTTGATTTCTTTCCAGTAAACGGCTCTACCCATGCCTAGATGTGCCAAAGCGGAACGATGTATACGTTCACTAGCCTATGCTAGTGACCGCAACACCTAGGCTTAGCAGGGCTCTTCAACTGAAAACTTGAGCTTTTCTCCAGTGAATAAACAAAGCTTTCCGCATTTTTTTTGTACGTAGCCCCTTCAAATAGTATCCTAAAAGGACCAACAGGAGCTCTGGTAAAAGTGGGGCCTCTGGTAATAAGATTCGCACGGCACATCAAAGCACCAATAACATCGCTTTAAAGGAACAAAAAGTTTCATTTAACGTTTCGGCTTTGGCTTTAACCCTTCCGTCTGATCCGACTTGGGCATTTCAAGGTCAAATAAATGCCCCGCGCTCAATCAAACAAAAATACTTTAAAATTTCGTCCGATAAAAATAACTTCAAATAAAACTATACTTCTTCTAGTATATCTGCGCATTCCAGGGTTTCGTCTAAACATATACGGCCTACCATGCTCTGCAGAGCTTTTCGTCTTAAATAAATCACATACAAGCATTCGGTTTTTCAATACCTTAAATATAAAAACTTCAATAGCCTACCTTTTCTTTTACAAGGCTTTCAATGCCTTAAATATAAAGGCTTCAGCTAATGCCTATTTCTTCATTTATAGGGCTTCATCTAATACCTCTAAAAAAGACTTCATACAAAGGATTATCTTATCTAAAAAAAATACCACTAAAAAATATAAAAACTCAATAGCAATTCACCCTCCCGGCGTTGGTCACCAATAAAAAAAAATAAAAAAAATAAAAGTAAAAGGCCCTTTAGAGTGAATATAGGTAAACACTAAAGTTATAATTCTCTAGAGCTAGAGCTATATATATGGCATGTGCATCACGTGCAGGAGCCACGTGATTGCCCCGTTACAATATTTAAAAAAAAATTAAATATAATTTATATAAGAAATATTATACTAAATTTTTCTTTAATTATTTTTATTATAAATATTAAAAAAAAATTTAAATTAAAATACCAAATTTTTTATATAAACTTATTTCCAAATATTAAAATTCTAAATTAAAAATATAAAATTAATTTTATATTATATTTATTTTTTTAATTTAGATTTTTTTTAATTTATTAATAATATTTTTAAAATTTTGTATATATTTGTATATATTTGTATAAATAAATTAATATTTGCCTAAAAATTAATTTACTTTAATTAATTAAAATTATATTTATTTTCTAATATTTAATATTATTTTTTTAGCAATAAATATAATTTTTAATATTAGAAAAAATAAAATAAAAAAAATAAAAAAATAAGCTTTTTTTATATTTTGTAAAAATGTTATTTTAAAATTTAATAAATTTTTATTATAATAATATATTATATATAATTATAAAATTTAATACAAAAAAGCTTTTTATAATTATAATTTAATTATTATATTTTATAAAAGAATTTATTTTTACAAATAATAAAATAAAAAACCAATTAAAATATATTAATTTTAATATAATAAAATAATTATCTACAAAAATATAAATTTAAAAAAAAAATTATTATATAAAACCTAAAATTATAAATAAAATAATAATAGTTTTTAGTATAGTAACTTTATTTTATTTATTATTAAAATATATATTATATTATAAATTTTAATAATTATAATTAACTAAAGCCTTTTTAAGAAAAAGGTTAGAAATTAGTTCTATACCTAGATTTAACCTATTATCTACTGTATTTACTTCATAAGTAGCCCCCGGAGGGCCAGCGGAGCATCTTTTAATAATAATAATAATAATAATAATAATTAAATAATAAATAATAAATAATAATAAAATCCCTGTGCTGGGCTTGCCGTTACCCCCGCGTAACGGCACATGTTATATATACTAATATATAATATAATTTTATATAAACCTTAATTGGTTTTTAAGTTTAAGATTTTGTATATTATAATAATATAAATTGATCTATATATAACTAAATATATAATATACTTAAAGATTGCAAATAGCTTTATTTTTTTAAGTATATAAATCTAATACCTAGTTTTTAATTGGATTTTAATAAGTACTGCTTATATGCTAAATTCTATTAGAGGCTTGCCTTTTTTTTGACCTTATATAATATAAAGGTAAATTGAGATATTATATCTCAAAAAGGGGTAGATTAAAACATTTACGAATTTAAATAGGTGGATTTAGATATTTTCCGTAAAAAGAAAGCATCAATTCTTGAATTCTCATTTTCGTCCGGGCGAGACATTAATGCATGTAAAATGCCGCGTAACAAAACTGATCACCTAGACACTTCTCACTTGCAAGTCATTGACACTATGCTACAGGGTATAGAGAATATACACAAAGCCAGCCGAATAACCAAAATGACAAGAACATGTAGAAGGTCGGGAAATTCTCAATGCGTGAGAGTGTTCACGGCTTTGAGGCAGCTGAAGCACTCCTCAGATACTCCGCGCACAGATTCTCGTCGTCTCCCCTACCTCTCCTCGACAGAGGATTCCTGGAAACCTGCCATTTATACCCCGATCTAAACTCTCGCCTCTCCTAACATAACGCTGTCTCAACTCATTCCGAGATCTTCCCTCCAACCTCCTTTTCTGTGCCTCGACCTCATCCACTAAGCTCGCTAAGCGGTTTCCTCTCCTGCCTCCATCTAGAGGAACAAAGATTATCATCCAGATTCCAACCCTGTCATCCGAGCCCAATAATGGTGTGCAGCGAATCCGTCGAACTTTCGCCGGTGATGGTGATTGGTCTTGATCATCTGCATTGCTGTTTTTTGGAAGCCAGAGTACCTTTGCTGTAACGGCTGCCCCATCTCGGAATGCAGCTTCAAGAGCAACCATTGTTTGAGATGGTCCCCCAAGCTTCGAGAAGAGATGCGCTCGCAAGAGTCCTGGGATACGCAAAGTAGGGGACACGAAAATGATACGAAGAGAGGGAAACGGTCTGACCAGAATATACTGCAACACCGTGGTTAGTACGAGTCCCGGCATAAATCGAATTATACTTACACGTTTGGATGCCCCGGGAAGATTGTTTGGGTATTGTATATCCCTGGCATTCAACTGCGAGAGTACCATATTTAACCCAGGCCCATCTCTGCCGCTAATGATCCTTCTGGCTTGATTCCTGCTTCTTGCGCTTGCTGGAATAGGACATTTGATAGAGCTTGAATCTGAGTCCATAGGCGTGAAATAACGGCTTCTGATGACAATGTCTGTTTCTTCCTGACTAAACATCATTCCCAGCTCTTGCAAGCTTGCCAATGCATCCGAAGGTTGATTTGTTTGCGCTTAAGGTCCGTACTGTAGAGGATTTTGCTGCGGAAGACCCTTATTTTCTGTTTCCTGTTGATCTTTTTGAAGTAGCGTCCTGAAGGTTTCAATACCCAATCCTTCTTCAACAAGGCCGGTGACATCAACTTGTGCTCCGACGAAATATCTGACGACGCCTCTGTCGTCGTAAAGAGGCGAGCACATCAAGAGGTTGATGAACGGGCTTCCATCTCGGCGACTATTCTTGTTACTATCACTTATGGCCATCTCGGGCAGAGCGTCATAGTTTAAAAGTATCTCGTTTGATTGTCTTCCAAGAGAAATCGCTCGAGCGATCCTGATGGTAGTAGTTTTGTCCGTGCCAGGACCCTGCAAGAATCGGCAACTGTCAACCGCATCAGCACTACAAGATTCCGAGGGATTGCGTGGTACTTTAAGGCCGCAAAGATGGTTTGGAGACCATCCCCCTGAAAGGCCCCAAAGACGCTCTCTTGGCCCTGATATTCCCATAGAAGAGGTTGGAGGTTAGTATGGAAGTGATACGAACTTTCGATTGATTGCGTAGCCTGTGCCATATTCTACAGACCCCCAGCTTAGTATCGATCCATCCCATATCTTGTCAACGAGAACAACACAAATTCGCTTTATGTCGAATGAGAACAGAGTCCATTACTCGAAAATTGAGGGCATTCCAGGTCAACTTACGGATGGTCCGATGAAATTCTGTTATAACATCAGCGTGGAAACGTAAGGCAGGGGGAGAATCGAGGGAGCCAACCTTCAAAGCATATATAATAGGATTGTCATGCACCGACGGGTCTGTCAAACAGAATACATCGGCAAGATTTCCCACCACTGCAAGAAATCGGAGTTAGTATTGCTTTATCAAAGAATATTTTAACAGTAAATATTTTAATCCACTTATTTTAATTTGTAAATATTTTAATCTATTTTTTTTAAATTTAAAGCCTAAATAATCTAAATTATTTATTATATATTATTGTAATTTAATAAATTTTAATAAAAATAATATTAATTATTTATATTATAATTTTAGATTTTATTGTTTATTTAATTTAAATTTTATTATTTATTTAATTTAAATTCTATTATTTAAATTTAATATTTTAATTTCTAAATTTAAATATTTATTAAAATATTTTTTATAGTTTTTAATTTGATTTATTAACAAAAATATTTTCTTTTTTTAGTATTATAACTACCAAAAAAAGCTTATAGATGTTTTAGTTAAATATTAAGGATTTTATTATTTATATTATTAATATTATTTAATATTAGTAAAAAAAAAAGATTATTAAAAGTTTTGCTAGTTTTTAAATTAATAAAAGCCATTAAAGATATATTTAGGCTATTAGTATAATTATTAATAATATAAATTATATTATTATAATTTTTAAATAATAAATTAATTAAAAATTTAAAAAAATATAAAATTTTATATATATTATATAAAATTAAATTATTAACATTATTTAATTATTTTTTAATATTATTTAATTATTTTTTAATATAATTAAATTATTTTTTATATTTTTTAATTTAGTAAATAAGTTTTTTTGAAAAATAGCATTAATAAAAAATTAATTATTATTAAGGCAGGATAATGCAATTTGCCGTATAAGTTTTTGGAGTAAATCTTAAATAATTGCATTATTAAAATACTTTATAAATTCGGAAAAAACAAACATTTAAAATATATTAATTAAATTTAATAAAAAAGCATTGGTTTTAATAAAATTATAATAAAGTAATTAATAATTAAAAAAAAAAAATTGCTAAATGGCAAAAACTTAATATACAGCCGTAAAAGCTAGGTTTATTTAGGCTAAGCCTTTATAATAAAAACTGTAATTTTATATAATATTAATACTAGGAAATTATTAAAATTTTAATATTAAAAATTATATATTTTTTTTTGGAGGTTTTTAATTTTTAAAATTAATTATAATATAATTATAATATTATATTTAAATTTAAAATATAAAAATTTTCTAAATATATAAATTTTAAATATTTAAAAATTAATAAATTTATTAGATAATATTAGATTTTTAATATTTACAAATACTAAAATATTATAATTTAATAATTAAAACCTTAAAAATAAACAAAATTTATTGTATGCCGGCCTTATTACTATATAATTTGCTTGAATTTTAATAATTATTTTTTAATTTATAATATTAAATAAAATATTATATTAAATACTATAGTTATTTATTAAATATATTTTATTATATATTTTAATTTTAATTAATTTAATTAATATATTATTATATGGCGATTCTAGGAAGTTTTGTATGATTTCTATGTATAATATGGGGTAAATAATAGATTAAGATATTTTTATAAAAAATAATATAATAATTTTTTTATTTTTTATTAAAAATATAAATTAATAATAAATTTAATTAATGCAAATAAAATATAAAAATAATTGTTTAAATTTTTATAATTTATTGTTTTAATAATTTTTTAATTTGTATTTTATAATATTATATAATTTTTATATAAAATAAAAAATATATTAAAAAATATTTTAAAATATTAAAATATTTTATACGCCCTATAAAAACTCTATTGACTTTTTAAAAATTGTTATATAACTAATATTAGAAATAATTTAATAAAATTAATTAAAATATTATTTAATTATATTTTTTATTGTAAATACTAATTTTTATTATTATATTTATTATATTATATTTATGCAAAATTATTAAAGTTTGGGATATTTGCGTTAAATATTAAGCTTTATTTTTTTTATTTTTTTATTTATTTTTTTTTAATTTTATTATAATAATTTTATATTTATAATTTTTTCTATTATTACAATGGTTATAATAATTGTTAATGGATTTGTAAATAATGCAAATAATTTTTTTTTTTATTTATTGAATTTCTCTAAAGTTATATTTATTGAAATTGGAATATATTAGCTTATTTTTTAAATTAGTAGAAATATAATTTAAAGATATATATTGGATTATAAAGAGTTTTATAAATTAATGCCTAATAATAATAAAATGAAATATGGCTTTAAATATAAGAATAATTTATGTTTTTTTTGCATTTGGCTTAGATTTTCCAAAAAGGGGAATTTTGCTATTATATAATATATATTTTATATTTGTAATTTTTTTATTTATTTTAATTTTTTTGATTACTATATTATTTGGTATTTAATTCTTTATTATTATAATGAGATTATGGCGAATTATAAGATTAAGATTAAGATATTATTAGATTAAAAACATTATATATTTGGTAATTTAAATATTAAATATTTGTAGATATTTTGGATAAAAAAGATTTGTTTAGTAATAACAAATAAAAAAAAATTTAAATTCTTTATATTATTTTTTAATTATTTTTATTAATTATAAGCCGTAAATTCTAAAATATATATTTATTTATAGTTAAATCTAGGAGATTAGAACGCTGGAAATAGGGGCAAATTTTAAGTTTTATTTATAGTTTTTGGAGCTTGCCGTTAAGCTATACTGTATTTTTAATAGTTTTTTATAGTTAATAATATTTATATTTGATTAAAATATTATATAATATTGTTTTTATTAATTAAATTAAATATTAATAATTATATTATTTTATTAATATAGGTTTTTGTTTTTAGTAAAAATATTTTTTAGTAGAAATATTTTCTAAATTAATATAAAGTTGTTTTTTTTAATTTAAGTAAAATTAGCAATTAAAAAAATAATTTAATATTTATTAATAATTAAAAAAAGGGTATTAATAATGGATTTAACATTGTTTTTTTATGGATTAAATAAGTATATTATTACTAATATATTGCCAATAATATTTAAGTTTAATTTAATATAAAACTTTAAAAGTTTTTTTGGTTAATTATAAGATTTTGGATTTTTGCCAATGCTAAATTATATTAGTTTTGATTATAAGAAATTTTTAGAATATATTATAATTATTTTAAAAATATTTTATTTGAAATATAGGCTAAATATATTTTCCTTTGTAATTACTTTGGCTATAATACTTCTAATATAATGGAATCTATAAATAAAATATAGAATAATATTAGAAATATATTTCTATTATAAATACTAAATACTATTAATAATTAAATTATAAAAGTATTTTATAAATACTATAATTTTTAATATTAAAACAAAGTTATATTTAATGGTTTTATAAAAAACTTTTAAGAAAAATACTAAAGAAATAATTATTATTAGATTAAATTTACTAAAAATAATATATTTTAAATAATAATAAATCAAAAAATTAAATAAATTATTAATTTTAAAAATTATTTTTATATTTACTATTAATTTTAGAAATATAGATTTTTTTGTTTATATATTTATATTGTATATTGCTTATTAGCTAATAATACTTTTAATGCTTTTTATATAAACTACGGATAATAAGTATATTAATAGACTTATAAGTACTATATTTTTTTTATTTTAATAAATAACTTACAATTAAATACAAATATTAAGTTTTTTTTATATTAAAAGTAATAAGGCTGTTTTCCTATAATTTATATATACAAAAGAAAATAAACTAAAAAACGATACAAATGCAGTAATTGCAGTGTTTTAAATTATATTTATTGAAAATACTACAATAAACCAAAAGTATATGAAAGGGCGCAATAAGTATAAAATAAAGTTATTAACGAAAATAAGATTTTTATAAATGATTTTTTATTAGATATTAAAAGTTTTCTAGGTGATTTTAAAAATAAGGATTATAATGCGCAAATTAATATTTAATATAATTTATATAAAAAAAATCATTAATTTGAAAAAAAATTAATATAGGAATTATTATAGAAATTATTATAAAAAACAATAGAATTAATATAGGAATTAATGCAAAAAAATTATAATTTTTTTATTATAGATTTTAAAAAAAAATAATAAATAAATTAATTTTTAATTATATTAATATAATATATATAATTTTAATTTCCTAATAGCAATAATAATAAAAAGCTTTAATTTTAATTTATTAAATTATTTCCAAAGTTTTTACTAAAAAAAATAAAAAAAATATAATATACTAAAAAACAATTAAATAAAATAATAGTTTAAAAAACAATAAATAAAAAGATATAATAGGCAATAACAAAAAATAAAAAAATAATTATTATTATAATTTACAAAAAATATTTAAAAAACTTTAATTTTATAGAAAGTATCTTTTAGCAATATAAATTCAAATATTATATATATTAATTAAAATATAGCTTTTATATTAATAAATAATATTAATAATAGATTAGCCTAAGAATTTTTATATATTTAATATTAAATTATTATATTTTAATATATAAATTTTAATTATTTATTAATTATTATTATTATTTATAGATTTAAAAAAAATTTATAGTTTATGCAAATAAAAAAATTAAAACTAAAAATTAATAGATTAAAATTAGATATATAATTTTAATAAAAAAAAATAAGATTATAAGCTATAAACTTATGAAAATTATAGAATATAAAGAATTTAAATATTAAAATATAATATAGAATAATAAATTTTTTTTTTTTTATTATTAATATAAGTATAAATATAAAAATATACTTTAATATTTTATATATCAATAATTATAGAAAAATAAAAAGCAAAAAAACAAATAAGCTTTTGCTAAAGTTAAATGCCAATAAAATAAAGAATATAAAAAAAAAAAAAATTATATTCTAATTTAATAAAAAAACAATTTAATTAATAGTAATAATAATAATAATAAAGTTAATGTTAATATTAATAATAGTGGTAATAATAATAATTTTTAACTTTTAATATTCTTTTAATTGCAATAATAAATTTATAATTAAATAGTTTTTTTTTTAATTGCTTTGCATATAAAACAAGTATTTAAATTATTATTATTATTTTTAGTATTTTTAATTGCAATTAAATTACTTAAGTAAAAATATTTAAAATATAATAAATTAAAAAAATAATAATATTTAATATAATAATAAATTAAATATATTTTTATAGTAATTATAGTAAAATTTTATTATTAAATTTATTAAATAATTAAATATTAGTAATATAAAATCTAATAAATTAAAGCAAAAGGTAAATTAAAATATTATAATACGAAAAAAAGTGGATTAAGATATTTACGAATTAAAATGGGTAGATTAAGATATTTACCGAAATAATAAATAATAAGCAATAAATAAATTTTATAATAAATTATTATTTAATTAATTAATTAATAAAGTTTTATAAAAAATTATTATTAAATATTAAATTAGGTTTTGCTTTTATTAACTTTAAAAACTAATAAAATATAAAACTTATTATATATATATTTTTATATATAATTTAGTTTTTATATAATTTAGTTTTTATATAATTTAGTTTTTATATAATTTAGTTTTTATAT
>QYSG01015868.1:0-12096 GCA_003988875.1 Lachnum nothofagi
TATTTAATTTTTAATTAAAATATATTAAAATTTAATAATATTATTTAAGATTTTTTTTTATATAAAATAATATTAAATTTTAATATATTTATTATATTTATAAAATATATTATTATAAATAAAAATAATAGTTTTTTAATTATTTTTATAAATTAAAATAACGCTAAATTCTAAATCCTAATATAAATTAATATTTTTAAAAAATTATTAAAATTAAATAATTTTTTTAATTATATTATTTTAGCCAATATATTTAATTTTATAAAATAAAAAAAATATTATAATTTAATATTTTAAAAATTAGGAAATAATTGCAAAGTTTAAAATAAATATATAATTAGAAATTAACCGTTTAATATATGGATTTTTAGCTTAATCGGAGTTAATATAGCCTAACAGCGGCTTTAAAAAACTTTAAAATATTAAACCTATATAAGTTATATTATACAAATATTAAAAGATTTTTTTAATAATTATTATATATTTAAATAATAAATTAATAAAATACTAAAAAATTACAAATATTGCAAAAGCAATATTAGGCTATATATTAAATATAGTATATATTAGAAATCCTATTACGGACTAGTATTTACGCCAAAATTATATTAATGCTTTATATTTCAATAAAACCAAAAAAAACTTAAAACTTAAGTTTATTAAAACAATAAAACTTTTAGCTTTAAATATATTATTATTTTATAGTATTTTTTTAATATAGGCTTTTTGAAAAAAAATATAGTTTTTAATTATAGTAGTTTCAAATAATTTTTATGCCTAAGTAAAAATAATATAAGCTAAAGTTTAATATTTAAAACTTAATGTTAAAAATTATTTTTAAAATATTAATATTTGGCTTAAAAGCTTTTATAATTAAAAAATTATTTATATAAATAGCAATAATAGTTTTATTTTTAACAAATATAAAAAAATTAGTATTTAATAGTTAAAAATTTAAAATAATTAAAAAATTCGTTAAAATATTATATTAAATTTTTAAAAATTATTTAAGTTTATATAAAGCTTTATTAAACTTTATAATACTACTATTTATACTGTAATCTATAAGTAAAATAATTTATATATTTTTATTAATATTACTATAAAGAAATATAATTTTAATATTTATTTATTTGATTTTTTAGTTATATGCCATTACTAATATAAAAATAGCCTTATAATTTAGAAGCTTAATGATTTCAGTAAAAATTTCTATAAAATTTAAGCTTTTCCGCTATTTAAAACCGCAAATAACCTAATGGGCTTTATAGCAAAAAAATTTATTTGCTATATTACACTTAATTTTAAAAATTTATTTGCTAAATAAAAGATTTTATTTAATTAGTATAATTTTACAAGAAATTTATATATTATTTTATATTAATAAATTATATTTATTTTAAATAATTACTTTTTAATGCTTTTATTTTATGTATTTTATGGCTTGTTTTAGCGTTTTAGGTTTAAATAGTTTTAAATTAGCGTTGTTATAGGCGAGGAATGCTATAAAAAAAAACGTCACTAATAAATAAAACATAAATAAAAAAAACACTATAGCTAAATAATCGAAAAAATTTAAATTAAATTTTTTAAAAATTAAACTAAAATACTATGCCTTTTTAATATTGCTATTAAAAAATTCTTTATTTAAACCAAAATCTAAACTAAATTTTTATAATTCCAAATATTTAATTAATATTATAAATTTATTATTATTTTTATATTTAATTGTAAACTTTAGTATTATTTTATAAAAATTAGTTTTTTTAGTTTATTATTTTAAAATATTATATTATAATATATTATTATAATTTACATTTAGTTTATTAATATTTTTAAATTTTGTATAATTAATCTTTTAAGCGGTGCTATATAGTTTAAAATTATATTTTTTAAATTTATTTAATTAAAATATATTATAATTAAAACCAAAAACTTTTATAAATAAATTTTATTTAATATATAATAAACGCCGTTAAAATACAAAAAATGGATTTGCTTATGCTTTAATTATAAAAGCCAGTGGTTTACTGAACAATTGCAACTAAATAAAATCCACAAAATTAAAAAGATTTTTTAATAAAAAGTTTATTATAGTTTACCAAAAGAAGTTTAACTAAAACTTTTTAAAGGAATTTATAAAAATACTATATTTTATAAATAGAAATAAGAACAAAACCGGCGGTAAAATTTTTTTTTTAATTAATTTTGATTTTTATTAATAATTATATATAAATTATTTTTTTTATTTTAATTTTTTTATATAGGTTTTTAATGCTATTGCGGTTTTTAAGGCAATAATAAAACTAGTAAAAAATTAGGCTTAAAAAAAGAATAATTAAACTATTTTATTACATTAGTTTTGTTTAGCTATTTTTACTTAAAAATCTTTTATAGATTATTAAGCAAAATAGAAATTAATTTATAAAACTTTAGTGCTATAACTTTAGATATTTTATATGGATTAATAAAGTAATCTAACCTTTTAGGTTTTTTTACTATAGGATTATTTAAATTAAATTATTTCTATAAAAAATTTTTAATTATAATAATTATTATATTATATTAGATATAACTGTTAAATATTAAAACTTAGTAAATAACATTTTTTTCATAGTTTATTAAAATTATATATATATTTTTATTATAGAGTTTTTTGCTTTTGCTTAGATTACTAATATAAATAATAAATCTAAAAATATTAATATACTTATATTATAGCTTTTTTTTATAAAAGGCTTTAAATAAAAATATATTTAATACCAAATAAATACTTTATATATAAAAATAAATAATATATTTAATAATTTTAAATTAAAATTTTTTATTGAACCTTATAAGTTTAAAAAATGATATAGCTTTACGTTAAATAATTTATTTAAAACGCTTTATAAAGCTATTTATTTAAAATATATAAATTTTTATAAATTTTTATAGAATTTTAATTATAAAGAAATACTATTATAATTTATTAGTAATATATTTACCACTATTATCATTATATAGACATTTAATAATTTATTTTAAATTAAGTTATTTTTAATATTTTTAAAAATATATAAATTAATCCATAATTTTATTTTTTAATTTTATAATATAAATATATATTATTTTTATATAATTATATATAAATATTATAAAATATTTGCCGTCGTTAAAGCCAAATATAAAAATTAATTTTATTATATTAAAAAAGATTAATTTTATAAAATATTATATAAAAGTAATTTTATAGTTATAAAACTGCTACTAGTTTTTTTATATAATATATATATTATAGGCGTAGGTTTTAATATTGAACTTTTTAGCGAAATTAATATTTTTAGTTAATACAATAAGTTTTTTAAATTTTAAACAATTAAAATAATTTATATAATTATATTATAAAAATTGGTTTTATTTAATTATATAAGTTTAAAATGTTTTTTAATAAAATATTTTATTTAATAAATTATAAATTATGGGTACGGTAATAGAAGCAAAAAGCAATTAAAAAATTAGTTTATATAGAAATATTATTATTATTAAAATTAAGTATTTGGCCGGTAGAAAAATATTTGCTAAATAAAATAAAGAATAAATATATATTAAGCTAAAAGCTATTACTACTAAAAAAGTAGGGGCCCGCAGGGCCCACTCCTCTCTCTATAAGAAGAGGGCGGAGCCCTCTTTTTCTTAATATAACTTATATTTTTTATTAGGTTATAAGCCTGGCTTTTGCCGATATCCGCTAAGTCTTTTTTTCTTTTAAAAATATAGTATATTTACAAAAATGTAATATATATATGTATAAGTATTTAAAAAGCTTTAAATCTCCAATTGAAGCCTAAGCCTCTTTCTTTTAGCCCAAAAGCTTAAAAACCTATGTTCTTTGGATTAACCAAACTTTTTAGCCGGCTTTAGGCTACTTTAAAATATTTTATTAAATATTAAATATTTTAAATTTATAATTAAAATTATAAATTTAATTGATTTTAAAAAGTTTTTATATATTAATTTAAAGTTTTTAAAATCTTTTTTCTATAGTAATATATTTCTAAAGGACTTAAAAGGTTTTAAAACCTTTAGGAACCCTAAAAAATATACTATAATTAGATTTTTAATAAACAGAATCATTAGATTAAACATTAAAAGTACTATTACTAATTTTAATTTTAATATTTTATAAAACTAAATAAAACTAATTAAATAGTTTTATTTTATTTTTGGTATAATTAATTTTTAATATAAAACTAAGCTAACTTTTTTTAAATTTTATCTTATAAATTTTAAATTTTACTAATAATTAAATAATTTATATATATATCTATTATAGTTCTTTAAATAAAAAATTTAATTATTTAAAAATATTTATATTTAATATATTAATTTTTAATATAATGCCATTTTGTTTGTTTGTAAAAACCTTTATAAAAACTTTTTGCTTTTATTAAAAAACGTTTTATATAATTTTAAAGAAAATATCTAAAAAATTTTAATTTTAAAAGTTTTATTTTATTTAAATTTCTTAAATAATAGCCTATATTAACTAAAATTTTTGAAATTTTTTATTCGGATTATTTAAATATTAAAAACTTTGCTTTAATAGTAAAAAACTTAATAATATATTTGAAAATTATTTTTTATATAAAATCAATAATTATTTACTGGAATAATTCTACTAACATTAATTTTACAATTATTTTTAAATTTAAAACTAAAATTTTTAAAATATAATCATTGTTATTACCTGTGCTATTATTTATTTAAAAATTAATTTTCTTTAAATATTTATTTATAATATTTATATAGGTTTATTAATATTTATTTATTATATAATTTCTATTAAATTATTTTTTAAATTAAAAAGTTTTAATATTTTTAAAGTTTAAGTTAAGCATTATTAACCTAATCTACTAATAGTTTTTGCTAAAAAGTTTAATTTATAAAAAAATCCTAAGGATTTTTATACTAAAGTTTATATTAGCAGATTTTATTTTATTAATAAAAAAATATCATTTTTTTTTTCATTTTTAGGTTTATTATAACACTAAAGTTTAATATTATATATTAATATTTTTAGTTTATTTTCTAATGTTATTATCCTTCTGCCTTTAACTTTAGTATTATAAAATTTTATATATAAATTTTATATTTTAAATGCAAAAAGCCCTTTGCAAAAACTAAAGCAAATAATCCCTTTTGCAAAATATTACTATTGGATACTATAGCGATTAAAAAAGCAAATACGGGAATAATCGATAAAAGTAATTTTAATTTTATAAATATTAATCGTTTAAAAAACAATAATAATTAAATAAAATAAAATAAAACTATTAAAAAATAGTTTATCTTTTAGGGATTTGAATATGCCCTAAAGCTATTCTAACTTTTTTATCTAGGTTTATACGTGTAGCCTAGCGCTTTTTTAATGTATATATCCCTTTAGTACAAATTTAAAAACATTTTAAAAAAATCCTTACCTTTAAAACTTCTAAAGATAAATATGATAAAAGCAAAATATAGGTATATATTATTATTTTTAATTATTACAAATTCGCTTTTTATACTAAAATTAAACAATTATCGGATTTTATAAGCATTTTCTAAAAACTTAAAAAAAAATATATAAAAAAAAGTATAAATAAATTTATTAATTTAATCCGCTAATTCTATAGCTTTTGCTTTAAAAACTACAAAAATATTACCAATTATAAAAACAAATTTAAATTTATTAATTATAAATTTTAAAAAATTAATAATAATATAATTTTTTATTTGGTATATATTATTATTTGTTATTTTTAGGATTTGGATTTTTTTTGGAATAATTAGAAAGCTTTTTTTCTTTAAAATAATTATATTATTTAATAAAATAATATTCCTACTATAACCTTATTAAAGTTTTACTTTTAGATTTATAATAAAAAATAAACAAAAAAGGCCATTATACTGAACAATATAGCCATACTAGCTAATACAATCTTTTAAAATATTACTAATGGCAATACCCGGATTATAATAATTTAATATTATATTTACTATAATAAGCCTAATTATATAATAAATAAATATTAAATAAAAAACCTATTTTTTAGAAAAAAGCAATTAAATACCAAAAAATAAAATAAATAAACTTTAAATAAAAAGCCTAAAATTAACTCCAAAAAAAAATTATAATTATAATAATATATTTAATATTAAATTTAAGCCTTATTAAAAACAAATAAATCCTAAATATAAACTATATAACATATTTATATAATAATTAAAAATTCTTTTTGAAGTTTATATTTTTAATTTATTAAATGTTTATTTAAAATATTAAAATTCGATTAATTAACAAAAAAACAATTTAAATTTTATATAAAATAAATAATAATATTATTTATTTGCATTTAACTAATATTTTTTATTATTTTAATTTAAATATTAATTTTTTTTTAATTTATTAATTTTTTTTTAATTTATTAATTTTTTTTTAAAATTTTTTTATTTAATTAATTTATAAATTAAATTAAAATTAAAATTAATTATATTTTTTTTATAGCAAAATAACAAAATAGATTTTAAATTTTTAATATTAAAAAAATCCCCTTAAAGCATATTGCTATACTAATAATAAAAATCAAATACTCTGTTTGCCCTGCCCTTTAGGTCTAGTATACCCGAATAAAGCACTTAAAAAAACAAAATATCAAAAAGCTAATAAATTAAGCTATTAGCATTAGCCTAAAATAAGATTTTAAATATTATTACATATATATTATATATTTATAAAGCTGTATATACAATATTTTTTATAAGTTTAAAATTAAGCTTAGTAAATATCTTCTAAAACTTTTCTATATTAATATAATAAACTTTGTATATATTACGAGTTTTATTAAAATTTATTATTTTTTTTATATTATATATAATTATATTAAATTTAATAAAATATATATAATAAAATATAAAAACAAAACATTTAAATTATTATTTTATTTTATTAAAACTTTTTACTGGTTTGGCTAATAAGTCCACCGGCTGTATAGTAATAACGGAAAAATAAAAAACCTTAATTTTTAGATAGTTATTTAAATAAAGGAAATCCTATAAAAATCCATAATATTTTATAATTTTAAAATAAATAGTTTTTTAAAAAAACATGGTATAACCTTTTAAATTAAAACTAAGGCAATAATTAAAAAATCAAAAATTCCTAAAAAACTTTGGCTTAAAGTTATTCACTACATTAATTACTTTTATAATCGAAGTTTTTATAATGTTATTAATATAATTCTATTTAAGGCCATTAATTACTACAAATTAGACTTAGGCTATATTAAAGTTTTTGGTTTTAAAATATAAAGTATAATTAAAAAAAAAAAAAAGTATATAAAAAATAATATTTTACTAAAAATATTAATAAAATTTAAAAAAAATTATATTTATTATATTTTTATATTAAAAAGTAAAATTATCTATAATAATAATATTTATATTATAAAAAATTTGCTTTTTGACTATTAAAAATTTTATATTTTAAAATTAAATAATAATAATTTTTTAATATTAAATTTAAAAAAAAATATATTTAATAAAAATTCAAATAATAAATTTAATATTAAAAAAATTATTATAAAATATTTTTAAAATATTTTATAGTAATTTTTATATTTTAAATTTAATTTAAAAATAAATATAAAAAATATTAATAATGGTTTTTTTGTAGATTTTTCTCCGCCGCCAAATGGACATTATTTTTTACTGGGCAGTTTTAATAATATTTATAATATTATATTTTTGCCAATATAAAATTATTTGCTACTAATATTCTTTATTTTTGAAGATTCTAAGATTACTAAATTATTTATGGATAATAAAAAGGAGAAAAACGCTAGAGCAGCGCCAACTTCCAGTTTAAATACTTTAAATATATGTCCTAAAAAGAACGATTTTCTTTGCCTTAAAAAAAAGGCAATTCCAAATCCAATGCCATTAATATCCCTTAATAAAGCCTACTAAAAAATAAATATAATTTTAAAATGATATATTGATTTAAAATTATTTTTTAAATTATTAGATTTAATTGTTTTTTTGGTATAAGCTAATTTATCTAAGTTATTTAAGTTATATATATTAAAAAAAACATAAAAATCAAGAAACTAAAACCAGTAAAAGCAAATTATTAAAAATAAATATACTTTTTTAATAAAAGCTAATACCTAAATGTTTATTAATTCTTCAAATAACTATATTATATTAAAAAACAAATAAATATTTAAACTTAAATAAAAACCTTTTAGAAAAATTTTGTATTATAAAGCCAAATGAATAGTATATAATTTCAAATAAAGAAAAAGTTTTAACTATAATAAAACATTTGTTTTTATAATAAAGCCAATAAATTACAAAGTTATTTTTGCCTTTGCCACGGCTAAAAACTATAAAATAAAATAAATAAATATAAAAATTATTTTTTTCTATAGGGATATTAACGTGACTATTTATATTAAATAATTAACTAAATATAAAAATAAAATTTTTAGGAAATATCTCTTAAATAAAATATTTTACAAATTTAAATAATTTTTATAAATTTAATATAATATCTTTACCAATTATTTGGAAAAATTTAGCTATAAATTATTAGATTTTAATTTTAGTGTTTTTATTGGATATTATATTATTATTGTTATTTATATAAATGATTTTTTAATCGTTAGCCTAAATTTTATAAATTTTAAAATTTTAAAAAAATAATTTTTAAAACATTTTTATATATTAAACTTAAAACTTTATTTGTATTATTTCAAAATAAAAATTATTTGGGATTAATTGTAAAAAACACTGAAACTTAATTAAAAAAAATACCTAGGGAAAATCTTTAAAAACTTTAATATAAAAAATTTAAAGCCTATTATTATGCTAATAAAAATTTATTTAAAGTTTATATTTGTTAATATTAGCTATAAAATATTATTTTTAATATATTGGATTTATTAAAACACTATAGGCTTTTTAATATATACTATACTAAAAACTCAATCAAATATTGCTTTTGCTATTTTAATAATAAATAAATTTACTACTAATTCTACTAAATAATATTAAACGGCTATAAAAAGAATTTTTTGGTATTTTTAAGATATGCTATTTTTTTAATTTATTTTTTGTAAAAACTTTTTAACTTTAATAAATTACTTTGATTTAAATTAGGCTAGGAATTAGGATATTTAACGATTAATTTTTGGCTATATATTTAATATAAATAATAAAGTAATTAACTGGTCTTTTAAGCACTAGTTTATTATTACTTTTTTTTTATATAAAATAAAATATATTAATTAAATATAAACTATTAAAAAAACTATTTAATTATAAAGATTTTTAAAAAAAATCTAGGAAAACATTGGAACTAGAAAAAATAACTAACCCTTAACTATGATTATTTATTGCAATAATTAAAAAATTATTACTTTGGCAAAAAATCCTATTTTTTATACCTACATAAAATATATAGATATATAATTTAACTTTATATAAAAACAAATAAAAATAAATATAATAGATCTTTAGTATATAACCATAAAAAAGTAAATAATAAACGAATTAACTAAAGCATTTTATTAAAATAAATTTAAGTTTTTTAAAAATGTAATAAAAATTTAAAAATAAATTATAAAAAAAAATGGGATTTAGGATTTTTTTTAATATATAAATTTATATAATTTTAAAAAAACCCTAGGCATTGCCAAAGGCATTTTTCGAAACCTAATTATAATAATTTATAAAACTTGTAATTTTTATTTAACTACTAAAACTAATGCTATTATTATAATATATATAGTTTTGTTTAGGGCTATATATAATTTAAAAATTATATATATATTATATAAAATATATATTAAATATAATATATTTAATAAAATTATTAAGCTTTAGTAGTTAAATAGAACCTACAAATTATATATACCATTATATTTGAATTCTTTAGTTTAGGCTTTTTACAAAGCATATAGCCTTATCGTAGGACTTAGGAGTTTTTTGGAGTTTATATATTATAGTCTTAAGTCTTACTTAAAAAGGAAATGTACCCTTCGAGTAGGAGTACTAAAAAAGTAGGGGCCCGCAGGGCCCACTCCTCTCTCTATAAGAGGAGGGCTCCGCCCTCCTCTTCTCAATATAACTCATACCTTTTATTAATTACCGGCAAAATAATATTATATTTATTATAAAATTATTTAAATACTATAAAATTATGATTTTAATTTAATAATTAAAATTTATTTTTTATAATAGTTTTAATAAAAAATTTATTGGTTTTTTAAATAATAGTTTTTTTTAATATAATTAATATAATATTTTTTTTAAATAATTAAAATATAAAAATTAAATTAAATGTTTTTATTTATAAATAATATTTAATATTAAAAAACCAAAAAATAATAATTTTTTTTTAAATCTAAAAATTATTATTTTAATTATTTTAATATTTTTAAATTTTATAATATTGCTAATATTACCGTAAATTTTAAAATTGTTTATATAAAGTTTTTTGAAAGTATTAAAATTACTAATAATTTAATTTATATAATTAATATTAATAATTTAATTATTTTGTAAAATTTATATTAAAACTAAAAATCTAATATTAATAGTTATAGTAATTATTTGGCCGGCAATTTTAATATTAATAGTTAATATAGCTATTTTTGCAATATTAAAATTATATATTATAAAATTATATATAATAATATTTATATTATTTGTTTTTTTTAATAATATAAAATTTTTTTAATACTTAGATTTATTATTATTTTATTTATATATTTTTATTTTTTTTATTTTTTATATTTTACTTAATAAGTCTTTTTAATGTAATTATATTTTTTATAATGGATATAGTGTTTTTTACTTTTGCTTTTACTGCCGCCGCTATTATTAATAGTTATAAAAACAATTTCTATGCCATTAATTAAAAATATTTAATAAAACTTTTTATTATATATTAATTAATAAAATATATTAAAAAAAATCAGTAGTTTACCATTATTTTCAAATAAATTATTATTTTATTACATAATAACTATAAAAACATTATAAATATTGCCTAAATTTTAAAAAAAGCAAAGGTTTAATTAAAAATTAGTAAACGCTATGGATATATATATATTCTTTAATTTATTATTAATATACTAAAGCTTTTAAAAGAAATTACCGATGTTAATATAATCCAATAAATAAATACTATAAAATTAATTTATTAAGTTAATTAGCTTATTAGTTTTATTGGCTTTGCTTATATAAAACTTATTTAAAATATAATAAATATATTTAATATAAATAATTATATAAATTTTATATTATTAGCTTTCCTATATAACTAGATTTTTATTAAAGTTTTGCATTTTTTACTGCTAAATTTTCTATATATTATTATTTATATTTTAATTTGCCATTATATTTAATAGTAAAGCTAAATTTCTAGAAAATTATAGCTTTAGATTTAAGTCTATAGTATTATTAAAGCTAATTATAATTAAGGTTTTTATAATATATCAATTAAAATTCAATTAATTAAAATAATAATTTTTTAATTTAAAAATAATATTATTATTAATAATTAAATTATTAATTAAATTAATAACTTTTATAGGATTAAGTAAATAACTACGGTTTATATAGCAATAATAACGGCGGCTTTTAAATTTATAAAATATATTAATTAATTTTAAAAGTTTATAATTTAATTTAATTTAATAGTATAAAAACTTTTTATTAAAAGAATTAATATTTATTTTAACTTTATTTTTTAAGTTTTTATTTAATAATAATTTAAATAATTTATTTAAATTAAAACTTAAAAAATCATTTAAATAATACTTAAATGGCCTTTTTATTAATAATTCTAATTATTTAATTATTTAAAGTTTAAGTTTTAGCTTAAGCTTTGGCTTTAGCTTAAGCTTTAATTTTAATACTAATTTTAATAATTTACTTTTTAAAGATTTATTAAGTTTTTATTATAAAATAATATTTTTTTTATTAAAGTTTTTTATTAAAATATTTAAAAATAATTTAATTTTATATTATTTAAATAATATAATAATTTAATTATTTATTAATATA
>QYSG01015879.1:0-12061 GCA_003988875.1 Lachnum nothofagi
CACTCTATGATCGCAAAGTTATCCGACAACCACGAAAGCAAGTATAACGTTATCAAGAAAGCGATTTCAAAGCTCTGTTCCGAGGCTGCTAAGCGAATCTCGAACCGATTTGCCCGGGAAAAAATAAGGGAATGATGGAGAGGACTTGCAATACATTGGGGAAGCTAATAGCCAACCCTTACATTGGTGGATTTAATGGATCGGAACCAGCTCTTCATAAGCTTAATGGTAACGCCGAAGATATCTACAAGACTATCTCTGAGGACTAGGGCGACAAGTTTCTGGGTAGGCAAATACAGCCCGAGTTGTTGGCCAATTTTCAGTCACTGGCTAAGAATTTCATGGATCTGCTGGTTAACAAGGGATTTGTCACCAACTTTAATGCGTCTATATAGAACGCTTTCTCCACCATCCAAAATATACAGCATTTATTATCATTCTGCATGCTTTATAACCAATGGATTTCTCCCTACTTGAGGTCCACAATTCTTACAAAAATCTTGGTTTACACCGTATAGCTGAGTTTTAAAGTTTGTTCAACTCTGCGAACGTCGGTCTTGCAGCACCGTTGAATGGGACACTCAAATTTCCTGGCGAAGATGACCTACATGACTTCGTACGCAACTGCCTGCACGGCGGTATATTTTCGGTACAGCTTGGCACTTCGGTCATTTATCTTGCTTTTTAAGTTAAAGGGTCCGGGCGCTTCAGGGGCTCGCTTAGCCCAACGCTTAGAATACTATACCATGACGGGCGTTGCTGTCGAGTCTTGTTGTGCCTTTCCGCGGGCTGCCTCTTCTCTCTTTCGCGCCGCCATTAGCAGCAACATTCCTTGGGACTCCAATAGCGGCGAATGTCGAAGCTGATACCTGTCCGGCCGGTCTGCCCACGCGTCTCTTTTGCTTTAGAAAACCTGTAGAAAGTCCCTGTGACTTTGGGATCTTCTCGGGACGACCTCGGGCCCGACCTTCAGGCGCTACTGTAAGGGACTGTCGCCTGGGCTATGATTACGGCCGTGAAGGATGGAATTGAGGCGCGCCATAACGGCGAAGGCAAAGAAAAGAAGGGAAGGGAAGTTAATAGTCTATGTTGGGCGAGAATAGAGAATTCGACTACGAGAAATGAAGCAATGTAGTCGGATGCAGCGCGATGCTGCGAGAGGGGATGCCGAAACGGGGACATTTCGTTTCAGGGAGGAGTTTGGTCGAGGAAGCACATGGAAGTTAGCATTGGCATCTACTTCGAGGGAAGGCTTGGTTCTTGCGTATAGGGCCTGGTGGGAGAGAGGGGGAGTGGCGAGGAAATCAAAAGAGCAGAGGTAAGGGGAAGGGGAAGAAAGAGAGAGGAGTTGAGTTGGACTTGAACTTGAACTTAAAGGTGAAGTTGACTTAACGTTTTCCGGGGCGGGGGCGGCAACGCGATGTGTTCACACGTCCGCGCTATAGTTTTGCATAGTGCTAAAGAGGGAGGATTTAGTTCAATATTGATAAGATGCTTAAATTCTAAAGGTGGATCAGGAAATCGTTTTAATATCAATTATTTTGTGAAAGCTTGATCACGTTTTAATTGGCTATCCTAGCGCGCTGTATCTATTCATTTATTCATTCAAATTTTATCTAGGGTCTGCATTGCCTCAGATGACAAAGATCTGCGGGCCTTTCCATGTCCAAAATTTATGCTACAAATAGACCAAGGCACGTAGGCGATGAGGGATCCCCAGGCGAAAGCATCACAATCACTTCAGTACGATAATTAGTTGCCAGCAGCAGGCAAGGGAATTTTTGCCTTTGAGTCAAACCAAATACACGTTTCGATATCAAAACAAAGGCATTACACTCCCGACCAGAAAACGCCCAGCAAACAAAAGTAGTCGAACAATTCATATTATCTTAATACAGAAGCTTCTATTCGATGGTGAAGGAAGTTAGATTTATTTAGCACGTTTCACTCGAAACCTCTTTAAGGGAGCGATCAGCAAACTGGACTACTTGATTCTTTCATTATCGCAATATAGAAGGAAAAAAGTTGCCTAGTACGCCGATTTAAGTTACGCATTGTTATCGTTCTAGAATAGTTCAGCCTGCCTTGAAGGATGATGTTTGATGGAGATAATTATAAAGGAGAAGTATATTATAGTTCTACTTAATAGATTATAGGATATAAATTTAGGCTTAGGAGGGCGACCTGACGGAGCAAACTGGCTCAAATAAGGCGACTATGGACGCTTTCGCGGTGACTAGGCGGTGCACTCTAATTGGATACGATTTGGGAATGGGATGACTGAGTTAGATGTTCCAGTCGACCTCAGATTCGAAGAGGATCGAGGAGCATGTGCAGGCGGTACTGTAATCCATACCCGAATGCGTAAGTATGATGCTAACCTCGACAATGATGGCATAGGAAGCTATGTTAAAGACAAAGTGGAAATTAGCAAACCCAGGTGTAGCAATAGATCCCGCAGTTAATGCTCGAAATGCCATAACAATGATTTGAACTACTTCGACGAAGCATTGCAGAGAAACTGCGAAGGTCCAGAAAACTGGCTGATCTGCAAGCGATATTCAAATATATGTGCACGTTGCATAATACTGGTCTTAATGGTGCAAACCCACCATCGTGCCACCAGCTCTATCAGCCACCAGAACGCCATTACCTTAAAGATGGAACACTACAACCCACCTTCGCCCCTTCTGAAATGGCCGATCTCGAGGTCGACGACCAACAATCTACTGTAGTTGCGAAGCACGCCTTATCATTTTCTGCTCCTCTGAGATTAGGACGGCAATTTTAACGGGCCCTATGCTCTTGAACTCTTCTGCGCTAGCGACAACACTATAGGTTCCGAAATCGCCTATGCGGATACCCTCGAACACGCTGAGATGACCGGCGGTATATGTCACCTCTTGACCCGTGCGCTATGGTTAAATCTCTGACTTATTTCGATATTACTCTTTAAAACTCTTAACATATATGATTTAGACCTCAGATACGCTCCAGCTAATAGTATGGTTCGTATAGCCGATGTCGATAATCGAATCTTCTGCAACGCGTGCACCTAGGCCAAGTACATAATAGCCGTGCTCCTGGCCTAAGAGATCGAGCACTACATTTTAGAGGAAGGCCATCCGCCGAAGAGCTCAACCGTGACACATTCTGGTACGGACCGCCCGAGAAGCTTGATCTTAGGCTGCGCGAAGCCGCTCAAAGGGTTAAGTATGCAGAGCCAAATCTGGATGAATTGGCCCATGGCTACAGTAGAGCGGTGCACCGCAATATCGAGGCCAGATAGCGGTCTAAAAACTTTGATCTCTACGATGGAACGGCCCCTGCGGCAATGACTGAGAGTGACGACGAGTCTATGGCTCAACCCTGGCATCTACAACTTCGAAGCCTTACTCTACTTATGTCCTCCTTAGACACCATCTAAGAGGTCATGTCATGTGGCTGGCATACCGCCTCAGACATTCAGTTGCCGAAGTCCGTTGCCGAAGGCCGACAGCATAGCAGCATAGGGTTAGTCCAGTGGTTAGTCAGGGCTGTATAAGACCTTCCTCTACGCCTTAGAAGACCAGAGAACAGTTTGTTTTTTACAATGCAATTACCTTTCGCTTTAATTGATCTGCCTACCGTGACACACCTTATAAGTAAAGTATCTCTATCCAAGCCCAGCTCTCTTAACTCTCCTAACCATCCCACCAAGGGTCTCCTCTCTTATATCTCATCCACCAGCGGAGTGTCCCTCCTGGACATGATTGAAGCCACGCGCGTTCGCTATCCACAAAGAATTTATCTGCTATATCCCCACATTTTCGAATGCCATGTTCAAGGGCTGCTTTGAAGCAATCAATGAACCTCAATGACACATTGCTACAAGCATATCGGCCTACTATCAACCAGCTCTAATAAGCCCTAAGTTGGGAAGGATTCATGGAACATCTCACAGATCCTTAGGTGGATGATGGAATTACCCTAGCATCGAGAAACTATGAGACAAATCCAATAAACGCCTGTTTATCCTCTTGAAAGAGTTCATCGCCGCACTTATCTTAGCCGCTCGGCAACTCCCAGAAAAGGCAATAGCTCGGTCTGCCCGATTTGCTAGAAAAGAGTCCGTGAAGAAGATGAAGGCGGGGACGATACTCCAAAGACATAGCCAGGAGTACGAAAAGGAATTTAAGTCTTTCCTTTACAAAGGAAACATCCCCGGCAGCGCGAGCAGCGCTTGGAAAATACCGGCCGCCGCGGAGTGGCAGAAGTAGAGCAGCTTGGGGCCATGCAATTCTAGAAGCACCTGAGGATTTCGATTTGTCGAAGGAGCATAGAGGCGAGGAGGATGTGACCGACGTTGAAGCCCGCCCTGAGTTGATGTATTATCAGCACCGTCATCTATGCAAAAGTTTCAACTAAAATTTCTTATTCTCTGCAATACTCAACTAGCCATCGAACCACAATACTTCGATATCCTTCAACACAAAATACAATCAGGATCTTGCTGCATAATTGATGCATTGCGCGCCTTTGTATTCCTCTTTAATCCTAGTCCACACAGCAATATCTTCTGGTAGTAGGACTTTGGACATCCTCATACTCTAGGCCGCATGAAGCCGAGGTTAAGAGTAGAAATTTATGAATATCAAGCTCAAATTGAAGGTTATGCAAATTAGCGTGATAGTTTTACATATGAGTTGTTTGCGAGAAGGGATAGACCATGGTTGCAAGTGCCTCCTTGGCATAGGTGGCCGGTAGTAGGATATTTTTCGAGAAACGTTTTGTCCCTTAGTATCAACTCTTGTGCTGCAAGAGCATAGGAGCCTAGTATCAAAAAGCTCTATAACCGCTGCAGATATCTTGTAAGGCTGCTTTGTAGTAACCACTAAGTTCATTAGCTTCGCAAAATCTAAGTTTTCTTTCCGTATATTAGAAAATTGAAGAATTTATGCGAAAAACTTAAATAATAATAGTGGAGTTTAAATGATAATAGAAAAAATTAAGCATAATTGTGGAACTTTAAGTAATAATATTATAGAAATTGAATATTAATTATAAAATTTAAATATAAGAAAAATGTTTAAAAAATAATAAAAAAGACGAAATAATGGGGAAATTAATAAGAATAATAGAACCTACTGATAATAAAAAGGTTTAATATTAATGTATAAACTTAACAATAGTATAGAAAACATAAAGCAAGTCAATATAATATAAAAGATTTAATATAAATATAAAATCTAGTACTCGAAAAATATATAAAAGTTTTTATAAAATTATATACAAAAATCAAATATATATAAAACATGGTTTAATAATAGCTATTGATATAATATAACTACAAAGAATCTTAGAAAGTAAATTAATATTTTAATATTTTAATTTATATTATCCGGCTAGCTAAGGCCGCGTCCAAAGGTAATTATTATTTCTAGAATTATATTGCATTATTTAGCGGCGGTGAAATTACGGCGCTTAATTTTAGGGCTAGTTAGGCGCGTATAAAGTCCAGCCCTACGAAAGTTAGATAGAACAAAGTTCTATTGAATTTAAAGTATACTATAAATTATAGTATATTAATAGCCTAAAATTATATAATAAAATATAAAACTTTATTTAAAATTATTTTTATTATATTAAATAAAAAGGCTTCGCTTATAGGCAATGATTTATCATAAAGCAGAAAATTTTAAAGAAAATTTTAAAGAAAATTTTTAAAGAAAACTTTTTCTTTGGATTATTAGTTTTTTTTTAGGATATTAGATTTTTCTGGACTATTGGACTTTGGATTATTGGACCCTGGAGTACTGGACCATAAACTACTAGCATTAATAAAAAGGAAGGCATTGGCAAAAGAAAGGCATTAGCAGAAAAACTAAGTAGCTAAGTAGCTAAAAGCTAATATAAAGCCTTATTTTACTATTTACTTTATTGCTTATTTTTTGGCTTTTATTCTCTATAAATGCTTTATTATTTTTGGTTTTATTTTTTTATATTTTTAATTAATTATATTTATAATTTTATAAATTTTCAATAGAATTTGGTTCCATTTAACTTTCGTAGGGCAGCGCCGACGAAGTTTATAGGGTTTTAAAGGGTACTAAGTATATAAGTATTGTGTAGCTGCCCTATTTTCGACTAAGCTTTCCCAATATTAAGATTATCCTATTGATAACTGCTCCAGGGCTCATCATGCTTCTTTTTAATACCAAGAAAGAATATAAGGAATATTGCATATCCCGCAAATGACTCCCACTTTGATTCCTCTATAATGGATATTAAGTAACTAAATTCTGAGTTAGCACTAGGAGGAAAGAGAACGTGTAGGAGCTAGGTGGAGGGGTAGAGAGGAGGTCGGGTGTTGGTAGCTAGTTACGTATAAATACTAGCGGTCACCTTACGTGATTTCAAAGCTCCCCTTTTGGAGTTTAAATATTATGTTTTATAATTAATGAATTTTAGAATAATAATTAACTGGATCCTTTGCCGGCTGCAACTGCTTCCAGTACCGTCTTTCTAAGTAAGGTATCCTTTCCCGAGGTAAGCAACGAAGGTAGCCAGTGTACACGGTTCAAGGAGAAGAATGGAGGAAACTAACTAAAGAAGCGGAGGGGCTCACCAAACATCTAGAACTACCCGGTACCACAACACCCACTACCCCACCACTCCAAGCCGTCGAATACTCGAATTTACTATTCTGGAAGTCGCAAGACCCTACAGCATTGATAGTGTTAGTGTATCACGGGCAAAGGTAGGCTGTAAAAGAAGGTCGCTATTGCGAATAAATTCGCTTTGGAGAGTTTGAAGAATGAGTTCCTTGTAACAAATAAAACGTACCTATAGAAGCTATAAGCGGACTTGAAGGCATCAAACGAAGTAACATTAGAGACTTTGCAAGCCAAATTCATACAATCCAATAAGTTCAAGCTCGAGGCTGCCATGAACGACCACTTTAGCGTCTGCCTCCAATGCACAATACAGGCAGCCGTCCAGTCTGACCCAAGCCGGAATCATGATTCCTTTCTCTCCCGGTATGATAATTCTTGTTTCCTTCACGCAGAGACAGGCAAAATGCTGATTAATGATGGTAACCAAAGCATCTCCGGACCTAGAAATGGCATCATCAACTCCAGCAATTAATTATCTCTCGATCGTCACAAGTTACTCCAAAGACCCTCCTCCACCAACACCTCCGTCTGATACCTTTCCCACGTCGATATCGCCAGCATCTTCTACGCTTAATTAAAACTACTTTTAAGGCTCCCTTGCCGAATCCATTACTGCAAGGATCTCTAAGATGGTTGAGTTCAAGCTCAGCTTTCATTATAGCCTTTTAGAGTCCTAAGTCACTATTGCCAAACCGGATGTCCCATCTAAGCTCCAGAATATCAAGCACGACCTTTAAGCTGAGCTTTGGATCCTCGAGCAAGACTTCCAAAACGGACCCTTATGCAAGCAAGCGATCAGCGATATTAAATATCTAGCGAATCTAGCGGGCTCTCATTGGGTAACGGAAGAGAAATTTGGCATAGAGCTCAAAGCTCTGTGCCGCAAATGGGGGATCGAGATAAGCGATTATATTGCCAAGATGCTCCGAGAAATCTCTGTGGACATTATGGCTGAAGAGAAAGAAGCGTTCTTAGAGGATGCAACTAAAAGAGGCTTTGGTAGCGTCTCAGTGGATACTCAATCATGCAAATGCTGGACCGGAGAGCTGGAGGTCTTTTGTTGCAGCGGACTGAGTCTAACAAATGGGGCGGTTCATGTATCTCGTTGTCTAGGAAATAGGATCGCGAGATTAGGCGCTTTTTTCTATTTTAAAAGCATGCTCTGAATCCATATGATTGTACCTCTAGTAGCTGTTCCTTCATCGTTGGCTTGACTGCGTGGCTTCATGCATTCGGGATGTGTATGAAGGAAAAAGCGGATGGGGAATATATAGTTTTTAGTTAGCTCTAAAGACATTATCTTATTTTAGTTTGCTGTCTTCGTCCTTGCCTTTCATCTTATTCATTCATTAGCGGAAAAGGTCGTTTCTTACTACAAATCATCATAGAGGTCTCTCCGGCTGTTTCTATTTTCCCCAAATCTGTTCCACTTGACTTTATTGTCTCTTTTTGCTCAAATTCGGTAACTTTCGTGAAATCTACCTCCTTGCTTTTTTGTTCACTATCAACATTTTCCATAACGTAAGTTTATAGTCTTTACGCTTTTTTTGTTTAGCCTTAGTAAACGTTTGCTGCATTGTTTCTCGAGGTGGTTCACCTTACTGAATTTTATGGGCAGATGATGTGTAGCAACACTGCGAGGAATATCACAATCTATAGGTTCTGGTAGTTATTGTATTCTCCTAGATTATTGGAATAGGAGGATGGGATGGCTCGGTTGAACGCTCCATTGTATTGCGGCCCGTCCCAAGCGTCTAAAAAGACGAAGCACCACTTGAGATTCTGTTTCCAGCCAACCGATAACCTTGCTAGCAACCAGTTGACGGCGATTCGGCACCGAGCGCTTGAAAAGTAGTACCCAATATCCGTAGATTCGCAAGTATTAGGTACGGGAGGAAAGCAGTCACAGTTAAACGGATACTTCACTAGTAATATTTTCCAACGGGAACAGGCACTACCAGATTTCAAAGTCTTTATCTAGCCTCGAATTATTATTTTTCCATCTCTTTACTGCTCTACTACTACATAACTTTAAGTTGTTGAATGAGGTCTCGGATCTCCCGGTCTTTTACTAGAATCAGTGTTAAATCCTCATCACCGCCGAATCCATAAACTTACCCTGCCCATCGTCTGCGTCCGCTTTCCTCGCTCAGTCCAGACTCCTCTCCCACACCTCGCGCTGTCCAAGACATCTTCAACGCACACCCACATATACTTTGACGTGCCCTCCACAATTCTGTTCAGCCTCAAAGGCCAGTAATTGAGAGTGCGAACGTGCCGACTCGCATATAAGTCATTCGCCATTGGCCATTGGCGCCGTAATGCTTAGCAACGAACAGGCGAAATCATTTTCGAATACTATTAAACTAAAGAACGAAAAGGCTACAAACTATACTAATATTAACTTGCGAGGTCATGTCTGGTACTGGTCAGAATTTAACAGTCACTCCATTGCCTATGGAATGGAACGAGTTGGCTCCTGTGTCCTGCGCTAAAGCATTTTTCGCAGTTCCACAATCAAAAAGATGCTAGAACCAACTTTGACTCTTACATTTCCGAGCTCAAGAAATAGGACGAAGGCTATCGGTCTGAGAAACCTTTAGTGGGTGATAGAACTGAAAACGTTGACGGGAATGGCCTATAGGGAGTCCAGGGCGGCTGCAAAAATACCTGGGCCGAGTCGATCTCTTCTGGTGCCGATATATCGTCAATGCTGTGTTGAGAGAAGCGGATGTGTAAAGAGAGGTAGAATTCTGCGACTGAGGTAAATGGTGATGGAATGAGATTAACAAAATCTTGTGGCAATCAATGTAAAGTTGGAGTGTAAGATTGATTTCCAACGTGAAGTCCCTGATAGAAACACCAGCTTCCCTGACCGCTTGCTTTAATACAAGTCAAAAATTGTGTGCTAGAGCTGCAATAACGAATAAAAAAAAGTTTTTCGAGAGAGCGAGAAAAGGGACGCTTAAAAATAGTACTTATTAATGGCTTTGCAGCCGCTTGGCTGGCACATCGAGCCATAATCCGGCCCTCTGTTAGCTTCGCAGAATATGACAGGCATGATGGCGGTTAAGCTGATTTTCCTAGGCTTAAGTAACCATGCAACTGTTTTCTTTGATATCAAGGGCGAACTTCAAGAGCCTTTTTAAAGAGTTAAAGAACAGTGTTTATTGTAAGCCAAAGTGCCAAGTCGCAACTCCGCCAGATTTAAACATGCAATTTAAATTAATAGCTTTTTATTCTTAATAAGGCTACACCTACTGCAAAATCTCAATCGGCTAACTTTATCGAATGAATATCTCCAATAAAAATTAAATAAAACATCTAGCCGTTATATACTTATTTAAAGTTGCCGTGCAAATAGTCCCAGGACCTTTAGTTGAGAAATTTACAATATAAGCTTAAATATCCGCTGTGATAGCCGCTGGTCTGTAACTATGTGAAAGATCAATTATCCAATTCCAAGGCCGATTCTTAACAAATTGCATAAAAATCGTTAGGTAATCTTTATATACACGAATTGATCGAATAAGCTTTGTTCCAAAGTGATATCTTTGAGGTTGCCGGTAAGATGCTGGCGGGGATAAGACTCATTAAGAGTCTTACCAGTAACGTCGATGACGGCGGGCTATCTTCCAGACGAGGAGCGGTTGGCGTTTGGCTTCTAGATATAAATGCATTGTCTAGAGAATCAGGTTCGATGGCAACGGGGACTTGAACCGTTCGGTCATCGCCGTTGTGGCCAGCATAAATCACTCCGTAGCCGGATGAGGACTAGGCTGGGCTCCAAACGAAGAATTGCTGTGCAAATGTATAGTCATAATTACTCTCCTTACGAAATGCCTTTCGAACGCTCCACACCACAGAAGTGATCCAAGCGGCCTGTGACCTGCGATGAGGTAAACCATTAGAAGCGCGAATCTAAACCATGCCATTGCGGATATATGCATCAGCTAACTTGGGAGAGCACAGTGTAAGCTTTAGCTCAAGATGTTGCTAGGCCAAGCATATATTCGAGGTATGGCAAGAAAAGTCGGCGGCAAGCAAAAGGAATGCAAGTCAATTCTTAGCGCTCAACCTAAAAAAGTAGTGAGGCCAGATCATTGATGAGGGGGAGAACGCTAGCCTTGAATCTAGCAGCGCGGGCTCCAACATATACATATTTCCTAGCATTAAAGAGCTATTAGAAGAGTTTTATGTTCACCTTATCTCGTCGACTTTGCTAATAGAAAGATTATTACACGTATTGCTCGTAAAACAATCTTGTTTCAAGTAGCGTCTGCACCGGTCGGAGTCTTCACAGCATCCTTAATATTAAAGGTAGTATGCCAACTAAAAAAAAAATCAGATTGGAGCTATTAACTGGTGTTAATAGTACTCTCAATGCAGTGTTCAAAAGATAAGCAGGATTGTTCACTTACCATGACAGCGGCATCGCAAGGGCGAGCCGAGCCGTAATGATAGCAGTTCACACGGGGGGCTAGAAAGGTGCCCCGATCATTGAACCAGGCCTTATTCAAGCTGCACCACTGAACAACCATAAAGATATAAGATATACGACGGCAAAGACGTAGAGGTATGTCTTAGAATTGATAATTGCGTGCGGTCTCCGCGGTCAATACGCGAAGAACACCTCTTAAAGCAATGGAATCATTTCTTGACCTATTGACAGTCTCCCTGCCTTATCCAATCACAAACCGGTTACACCTATACGAGCTTCGCGCAGAATGGAAGCTTAGGGGCCAAATCTCTAAAGGAAGAATGGGTTAATAAATTAATGATCCCTATTGCATGCCCGGCCAAAACACCAAGAACGAAAATACGGTTCAAAGCGCCTCCCCCGGCATACGGCGCGCATCATTCTCTAAAAACAAAATCCCTTTCCAACGTGCGTTTCTCCCCTCGCCGCGCGCAGTATACCAATCTCCTTCCTTCAAGTCAAGTCCGTCCATTAACGGAGCCGAAAATGTGACGAGCGCTCGCTACTCCCGTCACTGGTGGGAGAAAACGGCTCCGGAAAGGAGTTCTGAGACGCCCTCGGCGTCGCTGCCTCCGAAAGGGATGGCGTTGGCGACGCAACTGGCGTGGTTGGCGCATCCGGATCACGGCCGTGGGTTTCAGAATACAGCGGTTCATCATTGGCCGGACTGGCAGCATCGCCGTTCTCCGTGGTCTGCGGAAGCGGGCGCTGGTTTCTCCTCGCCCACAGCGCAAAGCCAAACAGTGCAAGATCAGCCGACATGGACTCGCCATCGCTGGGCCCAAGAGGAAAGGCCTCTGAGACGCGCACGCAGCCGCGGAAGCCTGGCTCGCGCTTGACGAAAACGAGCTCCTTCTCCGTCAGCACGAGGCCGTAGTCGCACCGGCGCCTGTCCATGTAGTAGTAGACCTGCCCGAGGACCTGG
>QYSG01015890.1:0-91927 GCA_003988875.1 Lachnum nothofagi
TCTTTTATTATTAATAATAATAAAAATTAAATAATAAATAATAATAATAAAATCCCTGTGCTGGGCTTGCCGTTACCCCCGCGTGACGGCACATGTTATTATATATATAATCTATTTAAATAACATTTTTATTTATTCCAAAAACCCTATAAAGCATAAAAAAGCCGTCCTAAAAATTCTTAAAAAACTTTATTGCTATTAATTATATACTAATCTAAAAAAATATAAATTTGGAATAAATACGGTAAAATTCCTAGAATATATTATCGGCCCAAAGAATATTAATATAAATTCTATGAAAATTAAAGTTATTTGGGACTGGCCAATATTAAGGTTTTTTTGGGATATTTAAATATTCTTAGAATTTATTAATTTCTATTGGAAATTCATTAAAAACTATTTTTAAATAATTTATCCCCTAATAAAATTACTAAAAAAACATAAAAAATAAATAAAAAATAAAAAATTTCTAATTAAACCCCATAATAAAAATAACTTTTTTTAATTTTAAAAATTATTTTATTATAATTTTTTTATTATATTATTTTAATTTTTTTTTAAAAATTAAATTAAAAACAAATATATTTTTATATATAATTGGTAGCATTATATTATAGTTTTTTAAAAAAATTTTAGCTAATAGAAAAACAATAGAAATATAGCATTTAATAATATTTTATTTAAAAAAACTATTTCCAATTAAATAAAAATATAAAATCTACAATAAAAAATTAATAATAATAATATATAATTTTAAATAATAAAAACAATATTTTTAAAATGTATTTAATATTATTATAATATATATTAATTATAATAACTTAAAATACTTTATAACCAAAAGGATTCTTAATAGTTAATAAACTTATTAGGCAAAAAACTTAGCCGAATTTAACTTTACTATTAAGTACAGGCCAGGGGTATCAAACCCTGCAAATAAATCTTTGTAAAAAGCTAATTTTATAAAAACGCAAAAGAACCGAAGTATAGGCGAAATACAAATATTTCTAATACTAAAAAATAAAATAAAGTTTATTAGTATAATATTAAAACCATATAATAAAACAATTATACCTAAAAATCAAAGTAAAATAAAATATAAGTAATTTTGCGCCGGAGAACTAAAAATCTACTAACCCAAAAAGAATCGTAATAAAGCATTTATATTTAAGTCTATTACTAGTGCTATTAGTTGCAAATAATATATATTACAGAAAAAAACAATTGCTTTGCTATTAATTAAAATAGCAATAAACTCCTAATTTAAATCATTAATAAATATATTATTAAATCTATAAAAAAATAATTTTTTTATAGCTAAAAAGCAATAAGCATTAATAAAAAAACAAAAATATACCAAATTCGATTAAACAAAAAATAAAAATAGATTATTTTACTATAAAAATATTATCTATATTTTATAAAAAAAAAATATAAAAAATAAAATCCTATATATTTATTATAATAATAAATTCGCCGGCTATTTTACTATTAAAAAAACTTTGAAGTTAATTAAAAAAAAGTATTTCTAGTAAAGTTTTTGCAAAAATATAAAAAAATATATCCGAATATATTCTATATACTAATGCAAATAAATTAAAAAGCATTAATCCTATAGAAAATTAATGCTATTACCATTAGTAACAATGCCCTAAAACAAAATTACTATAAATTTTATTACTAATCTACTTTTCTGCAAAAAATACGGCCAAATATACAATGCTATTCTAATAGTTATTAATAGATTTATAAAAATAACCTAATATATTCTTATAAAAAAAACAATTAATACGCTAAAACTAGCAAATATCTTTATGGATTTTATATATAAAAACTTTAATATACCAAAGGAAATTATAAGCAATAGGGGATTGGTTTTTATAAGCAAATTCTAGAAAACCTTTGTCGGCTTTTTTTAAATAAAGCATCGGTTAAGCATTGCCTATTATCTTTAAACCAATGGGCAAATAAAAAAATAAAACCAAATGCTTAAATTTTATTTAAAATATTATTATAATTATAAATAAAACAATTAATATTTAAAATTAGTATTAGTAAAATTTACCTATAATAACTCTATTTATTTAATTATAGGATATATTTTCTTTTATTTACTTTATAACTTTTATTCAAAGCTAAAAATAAATATTAGAAATAATATTCTAAAAAAAAAAGTATTTACCGCAAAAAAAAAAATAAAGACATTGGACAAAAAGCATTAAAAACTAATAATAATTTTCTAAACTACTAATAAATCTCAAAAAAAATTCTTTAATATTAAATATAAAATAATTAAATTTAAAGTAAAAAACAAAGTTCTATTATTAATAAAGTATTTTTGATAGCTATAGCCAATTAGGAAATTTTTAAATTAATATTTTAAATCTTTTGAAATTATTAAAATAGTAAATAACTATAAATAGGCCTACTAATTTAAATTATTGGCTTTTTATTATATTTATAATGTTTTTTATATGTTTTTATTAAAGCCCTAAAATAATAAACTAAAAAACAACATTAAACCTAAATTAATCCAAATTCAAAAAAATCTTAAATAAAAAATAAAATTTATTTAAATCCATAAAAATTTAAAAAATAAATATAAATATTTTATTAAATAAAAAGGTTATTTAATAATTAATAATATATAAAAACCGGAGTTTTATTTATATAATGCCGGTAAAGCCCTAGAAGAATATTTGGCGGCGGTATTTGCGTTTATAATTAGTAAAAGAAATAATACACTAAAAGAAAAATAAAGATAATAAGTCCGCCAATAATTATAAAAATTAAAAAATAAAAATTATAATTAAGTATTTATATTAATTTTAAACTTTAAAATACCGACCTTATTTTAATATTCTTTTATTAGACAAATGTTTTTTTATCGGCTTGGTTTCTTTTAAATTAATAGTAATAATTTTTTATTTACTTTTTTTTTAAATTTACGAAATCCAAATCTAATAAAATTTTATTTTTATTATTATTAAAGTTTAAGTTATTCCCCTAAAAATCATTAATTATATTATTAAAATCTTTTTTTTCCTATAGTAGAATTAATTAAAAATAATATAATAAAGCAAAAAAATACTTATATTAATATGAATCCAAGCGATTATTTCCATTTAAAAAATTTTAATTTACTTTAATTCTATAAAACAAACTTTTAAAAAACCTTTTTATATTTTTTATTTTGCGGATTCGACTAATTTTTAATGGGTTTCTATTTGTTTACCAAAACACCTGGATTTTTTTTCGATTATGGCCTAGATTTTTTTTTAGTAATAATAATTATTAAAATACTTTTGTAAAAATATTATTAGCTAATAAAGCAAATGGCCGCAATAAACTTTTTTGCAAAAAATTTAAAATAAAATTAATATATGCAATAACGCTTATTATAAAAAATAGCCTCCCATTTAAATATACTTTAATTTTTAAGTAATGCAGCAATTACATTTATTATTATTACAATAAAAGCAATATATTACACTAGGATTAATAGCCGTTTATTTGGCGTAACAAAAATAAAACTAGTAATTAAGGGAATTCTTCGTTAAGCGATTAAAAATATTAAAAGAATTCGGGGCGCCGAAGCCGTTATAAGCCATTTTTAAAAATATAATATAATTTAAAATAAAAATAAAAAAATAAAAAAATATCAAAGGAAAAACGGGCCGCCGTTTATATAAATAATTATAAAAGAAATTGCTTTTATTTGCTTAATAAACAATTTTATTAACTACTAATAATAGTATAAATTAGAATTATTTTATAACTTTCGATTAAGTACAAAAATATAAAAACATTTAGGCCTGCTAATAATATATTTATAAGGTTATTCTTAAAAACAAAAATCTAGAAAAGGGGATTATGTTAAATACAAACATATGCTTAATATAGTATTATATAACTACGCCGGTCCCTGGCATGGCGCCGGCTAGCCTCTAATACCCTTATTTAAAGGATTTTATATAATTAGATTCTTAATTCTTTAGAGATTAATTGTAGTACTAAGAGTTATGATTCCCTGCTTATTAGTTCCTTACAATATATAATTTATTTAATAAAAAAAAACTAAAATTATATTATATTATATTATTTGTAATAATAGTTTTGGCAAAATTTTTTTTTGTAATATTAGTAAATTTAATATATTTATAATTATAAACAAATATTAATATAATATAAAAAATATTTTATTTTTTTTATTTTATTTTTATTTTATTTTTATTATTTTTTTTTTTAAATTAATAAATAATAATAATAATTTAAATAGATTTTTTGCTAAATAAATTTAATATTAATATGCTAAAAATAAAAATAAAAAAAGGAATAAATAGGATTAAAAACAAAGCCTAAGTTATTTAAATAAAACTTAGTAAATCCGAAAAACTGGACATAGCTAAAGGGAAAATAGCCGATAAGGCTGGCGAAATAGTTATATCAAATAAATCTAACCTTAAATTTAAAAATATTATAATTATTAGTTAAATTTTATTAAAATAAAAAAACAAATATAATTTATTTAAAATATTATATTTAAATTATTTTAAATTAGATTTTTTGAAATTAATATAATTTTAGTAAATAAAAATAAAAATCTAATAATTTATAAAATATTTTAAATTATTAAAATTAATTTTAATAATAGTATTAATTTTGGTTTTAATTTTAATAAAAACTTTATTTTATTATTAAATTTTGCAGATATTATTAATAATAATATAAAAAATATATTTTTTGCAAATAATAATAATTATTTTGTAAAACTAATTTTATTTGCAAATATTCCTTTTATTGCTAATAAAATCTATAAATAAAGTTTTAAAACAATTAAATTTAATATAATAGCCTAAATAATTTATTAAATATATTTTAATAATAAATATTAATTTATATTTAAAAAATTTAGATTATGTAATAGTATTGGAAGGCATAATAAAATAAAGTAAATTAAATAAATTATTATATAAAAATATATAAAAATAAAATTATTAATATAAAAATTTAAAATTAAAATAAAATTAACAAAAATAATTAAATTGGTATATATCGAAAAATATAAAGCAATAAAAAAAAAATATAAAACTTAAATTTAGCCATTAAAATAATATATTTTATTTAAATGAAAAATATAAAGCTATAGAAATATTAAAATTAAATATTATAATAAAAAAATATATTATAGAAATAACAATAGGAATAAAAACAGCAAAAAAACAAAATTTAGAATATAAAAAAAATTGCTTAAAAGTTTTATATTATTTTATATTAAAATAATTTATATAACTTTTTTATAGCTTTTTTATATTTAAAAGTTAATTTGTTATATTATAGATTAAAATATGTCCTAATATTATATTATTATAATAAAAAACAAAAAATAATTCTAAAAATTTAATTAAATATTTAATATATTAAAAATCCTAATATAAAATATTAAAACTTTTATTTTTAGGTTAGTTTTTATAGGCCAATTAATTTTTTAATTTTTTTTTGTTTAATACTTAAGTTTATTTTATTAATAAAAACTGTCAGGAATGATTAGGTAAATGTAAATTAAAGTGTAACTAAGGGCCTAAACGGGCATATATAGCCCTGGCTGACTAAGTATACGTAACCCTCCTGCGGAGAAGAACAGTTTTTTAATAATATCCTTTTATAAAATAAAGTTTAATGCCTTTATTAAAGCTATTTTTAGATTTATTTAATATTAAGTAATAAAAACTATTAAAAAATAAAAGTATATATTTATTATATGCCTAATTTGCTTTAGCTAAAAGCATAGCGCTGGCCTGAACTTTATATGATCCTATAATATCGTTTAAAGGAAATTTGTAGTACATATGTTTATTTAAAATAGAAAAGGCTTCGGAAGAAAGAAAATCATAAGGCTAATAGCCGCCGTTATTATTGTAATTGTTTTTATAATTGCTATTATTATAGCTGCCATTATTGTAGCTGTTATTATCATAGCTATTATAGCTTTTTTTTTTTTTGTCATTATTTTTCTGGCTTTTTTTGTGATTTTTTTCGTAGTTATTTATATTATTTTTTATATAATCCTTTTTATAGCCATTGGCGTAGTTTTCTTTGTACTTATCCGAAGGTTTATTGTATTAAGGTTTTGTATACTAAAGTGCATAGTAAAGCTTTGCGGATTAAGGCTTTGCATAGTAAGGCTTTATATACTAAAATACGTAGTAAAGCTTTGCGAATTAAGGCTTTGTATACTAAGGCTCTGCGTACTAAGCTAAGGATTAAGGTTTTGTATATTAAACTAAGGATTAAGGCTTTATGTGCTAAGCTATGGATTAAGGCTTTGCGGATTAAACTATGGATTAAGGCTTTTGTATACTATTCTTAAAGTAGTTCCTGCCGTAGGCATATTACCAAAGATATTAGCCTGGTATAATACAAACGGGGGCCTTAGGCACCATTAGCAGGGCCGCCCAAGCATATAGAATTAAACTATGGCTTATTTTAAATAAAATACATATACAAAAGTATTTAATATATAAATTTAGGATATTTAAAAGGCATAGTTAGCGAAATCTCTTAAAATAATGCTTAAAAAATAATGCAAATAAAGGAGGCCTAAGGCTAGCTTTTGCTGCACCAACTGCATTATTATGGTAAAGTAGTTTATAGCTAGCTAGAACTTTCTCAAAAGAAAGATTTTAATACCAAAAAAGCAATGTTAGCTATTGCCTATAAAGGCATATAGTAATACTACTGGGAAAACAAATAATGTAATAAAGTATGTTTGCCGTAGAGGGGGGTTTGGTGCCGAAGCTAGTGCATAGAATTCTCTTTTTTGGCAAAAAAAACGTATGAACCTAATTCCTAGATTAAAGGTTAAACATTACTATTATTTATCAGGAATAATTAAGTAAATATAAGTTAAAATATAACTAAAGGCCTAAATAGGCATATATAGCCCTGGCTGACTAAGTATACGTGACCCTCCTGCGGGAAGGGACAGTCTCTTAACAAAAACTTAAAATATACTAAAAACAAATAAAAGTTAATCAATGGCAAATACTAGGAATATAAATTATATATTTTAATAAATAACGCAGATATTTACTTATAAAACAATTAATATTAATTATATTTTAAGGGAAATTAAAAATCACTTAATTAATGTTAATATTAACCAAAAACTTAATAAAAAGCCAATTATTATAAATAATTTTTTAATTTAAAAACTAAATAAAGCTATTAATATTTTTATATATAATTAATTATAAAAAAAAACAATTTATATTTAATTAAAATTTATATAATTTTAATAATTATATAGCTATTTGTTTTTTGATTATTAATAATATTAATTAAGTAATTAAAAAAATTATTAATATTAATTAATAATTAATATTATTATATTATTATAATATACTATATTATAAAATATTCCTAATTTAATTAATTATTTATAAAAATTAAAATAATTTAGGCTTAAGTTTTTTAAATTTAGAAATTATTGACATTAGCTTAATTTATAATAATAAAATTTGGGTTTTGGGCTAGAGGCTATATACTAGCAACTGCTACAATATACAAAATCTATTATAATTAAATAAATATAATAATAAAAATATAAATTATTAAAAATAAAAGCAAAATTTTAATATTAAAAGCAAAATTAATTATAATAGTATAAATAAAGAAATATTTAATAAAAAAAAAATAAGCATTATCAATACTTTAATAATTTAATAATAAAATTATATTAAATTAAGTTTAGATATTGCATTTTTAATTAATAATAAAATAATATCTATTTTTATATATTTATACTAAAAAGCAAAATAATTCTAAAATATCGGATTTTAATATATTTTAATAATAATACTATATTTTAATATTAAAAAAATCACAAAAAACTTTTTAATATATATATTATTTATAATAGAAATTTCTAAATATTTTTTTTAATATTTTAAATTCTAGTATTAGCTAAAAAATAAAAAAATAAAATTTTTTTTATTAAATAAAACCTAAAAGTTTTATATATAAAAATGCACCGCTATTGTTTATATATAAAAACATTATTTATTTGATTATTTCTAATAATAAATTTTTATTTTTAGTTTTATCCAAGTTTTTATATTATATACTATATTATATACTATATTAAATTAATATAAGAACTGTTTTTATAACTATTATAATAACTTTATTATTATTAAATAAACTTTTATTTTATATTAAGACCGGCCAAGCAAACCTTTTTAAATTAATAAAAAAATATATTATTATAGTAAAACTTCTTTAGGGAAACGCATTTATTAATATATATAATATATTTATTGCAATAAAAACCGGTAACTTAAAATTAATATTATTTTTTATCAATGTAATTTAACCAAAAAAAAAAAAAAAAAAAAAAAAAAAACTTAGAAAAAGTTTAATATATTTAAAATGCAGCTAATATTATATAAAAATTAAACAAAAAAATAATAATAATAAAAATAATATAAATAATAAAAGCTATAAATCTTCCAAAAAAAATCCCGATAAAATAAACAAAGAAAAATATATAAATGGGCTAGAAGCCTATAATAATAATAATAAGCCCTTTCTTAAAGGTATATTTATATATTTTATATTAAATTAGATTTAATTGGTAATTTAGAATTTTAATTTTTAGTTAATTGGATTTTTCTTTTAGAAAAAATCATTAAATATAAATGCCAGAATATAATAAGCTTTTTTAAATGTTATTATAATCGAAAGTTTTTAATTATTTGGCATTTTAAAGAAAAATTCCAAAAAATAAATAGTTTAGTTTTATAATAATTTAATTACTATTAAAATAATTATATAATATTTATAAACTAATATTTAAAATTTATAATTTATATTATTTATAAATAATTTTAATATTTTCTTTACTGCCAAAAAATAAAGAAATTTAAGCTAAAGAAATATTTCCTAGTTTTGTTAATTTTTTTTTATTTATAATTTTAATTTAAAAATTATTATACTAAAAATTTAATTTAATATAAAGTAAATTTTAGTTATTAATAATTAATAAATTTATATTTTAATTATTTTAATAGCAAAAAATATTATAAATTAATAAATAAAAGTTTTTTTATAAAATAAAATATTTTTATATTTATTACTATTAATTATTTAATATAAATATAATTAATTGCAAATACTCCAATAAATATTATTTTTTAAATATTTTTCAATAGCGCCTAATTTACAATATTAAAAAATTATATAATTACATTAATTATTCTAATTAATTTAAATCTTTTTCCTTAAAAACAATACTTTACTAAAAATATTTTTTTATTTATTTTTATTTCTGGCCTGCAAACTTATAAAAACCTTAACTTATTTCTATATTTTATAATTTAGAAATTGTTTTAGTTTAAAACCGGTATTTTAAACATTGCTAATGTTTTTACCAAAATAAATTTCCTTTTATAGGTATATTTTGTTTTTATATTTAACAACGGCCTTGCTTCTGTAGATGCTATTAAAATAAAAAAACTAAGAAACTCATATAATTTATATTATTAATATTATATTAAAAATTAAATATTAGAAAAAAACAAAATTTATTATATATTTTATATTTTATAATTATTATAATTTTTTCTATTGCAATAGTATTTCCGCTAAATTATTAAAAAATAGAATTTTATTTTTGATGAAATTACGAAAATATAAAAAAAAAAAAACTTAAAATTAATAGAAAAATAATATTTTTAAATATTTTAATATTAAATTTCCCTAAAAATTTCCCTTTAGATTTAATATATTATATTTTTTTATATTTTATTTTAAATTTATATTAATTAATAAATAATTATAAAAAATCAAAAAAACCAAAGCCATTGCTAAAAAAAAGTTTTGTAAATAAATTAAAAAAAAATATTATATCTCCGCTAATACTATTTTATTAGTTTTTTTTTTATAAGCTTTGGCACTTTTGCCTTTTATTTTTATTAAATAATAATAGTAAAATATAGAAATCTAATAAATATAGTTCTATTGTAATATTCTAATTTAATTAAGTTAAAAACTTTATTCAATTAATAAATATTATAGTAAATATAAAGTAATAAAATAAAAAGCTTTTTTAATATATGATGATTTAGTATTACTAGTTTATTTTAGAAAAACTTTTGCTTTATATTTTATAAATTTTCTTTTACTTAGGAAAATCTATATTTTAGCTAAAAAAAAAAAATATTACCAATTAAATTAATTTTATTTTAATTGAATTACCGTGAATTTATTTATATTTTTAAAGTTTTATATTATAAAAACGATTTTATAAAATTAAAAGTATATAAAATCAATAGGTATACTTTGTTTCATTTTAGTATATATAGTCTTAATATATACTTAATTTTTTTTTGTATATTTAATCTAAATTAATAATTTTATAATAAATTATATCAAATATTTAAAACCGGCATTTTATTAATAGTATTTTCCAATAGAATAATATATTAGTATTTTAAAAAAAATGGTTATTTTAATATCAGATTTAAATGCAAATTTTACCAAATAAATTATAATAATAAATTAGCTAAATTATTTTTTAATATAAAAAACTTTTTATTTTTTAAATTTTGATTTTTTTGCCTATAATTTAGAATTTCCAATGGCATTTAAAGATTATCGGTTCGAATTCTATCTTTTTAAATTTTTTTGCAAATAAAACATTTATTTTTAATATTATTTTAAATTAAATCAAATTAAATTTCTTATTGTTTTAAAAAATATAAAAATATAATATAAATATTATATATTTTATAGATATTTAATTAATTTTAATAAATTCTAATATAATATAATTTCCAATTAATAAAATAATAATTATATATAATAAATATAGGGCAATTATTGTTATTATAGAAAAATAGTAATCTTTACTAAAACCTATATATAAAAAACTATTACATTAGTAAAACTATTTAAACAAATTAGTAAAATAGGAACTAAAAGATTAAAAGTTAAATAAAAACTTATTAATATAACTAAACTAAAACCAATTAAAATTACAGAAATCGGAGGATTAGTTAAATATATTACTAAACAAAAAAATAAAAATAAAATCGTTTAATTAATAAAAAAATAATAAAAGAAAATCTATTATTAAAAGTTTATTTTAAAAAAAAATTTATTTTAAGAAATAGCCTATTTTAAAAAATAGTTTATTTTAAATAAAAAAAATTTATTTTAATTAAAAATCCAAAAATCCATTTTAATAATAGATTATTTTAGCGTAAAATTTAATTATTAATTGATTTATTTCTATGGAAATAATTATAATATATATAAATTAATTATTTATAAATTTAATTTATTATTATGGATTTTTAATCCATTATTATGGATCCCATGGCACCGTAGGGATTTATCTCGATTGCGGGGACTRTGTARAGCAAGGCAGACGCTATTCTGCACGAGCGACGTCAAAGCCAGTTCAATTTCACAAGCACCTGGTGCACCAATCTTTTCAACCTCCATGATAGGCGGCGCTCAATGGAAAGCTAGGGGTTGATGGCGCCGACCTGGGATTTTGCGGGCCGACTGTTGACCCCGCGGTGGGACCCCCCGCATGGGGGCAGGGACAAGGAAGAGGATCCTGAGAGTGCTCCATTTTGGAGGGGCATTGGCCAATGGCATATGATTGCCGGGAGCGTTGGAAACGTGGCGAAGTCGAGGGTTGTGTTGTTTGTCTGGGAGCCTCTTTTGCAGTTTTCATGAGAGAAGACGGTTGAGTCGATCGCTGGCTACCGGTAGTCGCGCCTGCACGATCAAAGCGCCGAAAAGGCTTGCAGTAGCTGCAGACGAACAATTTCAAAGTGCTTCACAGAATCCCGAGTGCCATAGGCCTTTGTCTTCAACTTTTCGGGCCGGAAGGGTGTTCTTGGGCTAAGTCTAGAAGTGGACATCCAAGATGCAAACCAAAGCATCTTGGCGAACAATACCTCTGAGAGGCGTCTATAGTGTGTATATGCGGTCAAATTCTCGTCAAAACCAGGTTTGGAAAGACCTTGACCGATAGACTAAGTCCTTGTTTTCGCTTGGGGATGTCGTTGGAAAAATATTCGGCCCTCGGGACTGCACCAGATCAATGATGGTAGATGCCGGCTGCCATCGATCATTGGCACCAGGAAGAGGTTGGGATGAGGCTGGAGATACATTGCGGGGGACAAGATCAAAGTGAGAAGAGATGCCCTTATTCGCAGCCAGTAAGGAAACCCCGAGTGAGTAGGGAAAGATGGTGCACGGAGTGGGCACTGTTGACTCGTTGGAGCAGAGAGATTTCGGGGGCTTGCATCCCAGCCCCCTTTCAAAATCATAACGCGACAGGCAAATCGAATTCCACAGGTCAAGACTCAAGAACTTTTCTCGTCTAACTACATGTATACATTATCTAGATCAACTGCCTGCTATACATCGGCAAGATGCATTAAGAGGGTATCCATAAGCCCCGAGTAATCAAGAATTCAAGCACGCAATCCCAGATGCGAAATGTTTGGGAAGGGTATAAAACCAGTCATGTAAATGCCCAGGAAAAGATCAAGAAAAGAATATGTATCGTGGCGCAGTGTCGAGTTCAAGTCCTGCGCCTCATAATTCGAATCACATCATCAACCTTGTTGTTCTCCGCTCCATCCTATTGCTTCCTCCCGCACCAGGACCCAAGAATCTCCCTTGCTGCGCCCTTCGAAACGCATCTCGTTCACAGTATACGCGGCCATTCATCTCGAAGTAATCGTGTCGTAAGCTTCGCTTGCAGTCGGCGCACGTCAGGCAGCCCGGGTGGTATTTCTGCTTCCTCTCACTTTCCAAATATTGTCCCTCGATGCCCTTGTCGCACGTGCTACACACGCTTCCGTTCAGCTTGTGGTAGTGTCGTTCACAGTATGGCTTATCTTTGATCACGTAGAAGGTCGAGTCCTGGAATGGCTCGTGGCATGTGGCGCAAACGAAACATTGTTTGTGGTATCGCCCGGTTAGGCGCCCGTCTGCTGAAGATACCGATTTGCCCTTGATTGCCTCGCCACATCCTTTGCAATTCCCTTTTGCTGTCGTAGGGCGGCGAGCGTCTGGAGTTTTGCTGCGGGGAGGGGGTTGCGTAAGAGGGGGCAGTCTGCGTGATGTTGGAGGTGAGAAACGTCCACTCTGAATGGCAGGGTCTGTTGGAGATTCTGGAGAATATTTGTCGCCCTGAAGAGTGGCCGGAGGTGACAAAGGGCGGACTTGCGGCGCTTGTGGCACCTTGATCTTTGGTGGTGATGGAGGCGAGGGGAGCTGCAAGTCGCTCATAGATGACTGGATTTCAGACATCAGATCGTCCATCTTAGTGATATCGGCCGGTTGGCGTTGTGATCTATCAGAGCCTGCTGACCGTGGTGGGCTTGATCGTGAGCTTGCCTTGCTCTCTTCGCTATAGCTAGAGGTATTCGAAGACTGCGATTCTGTGGGTGTGTGATATGGGTTCCCTATTCCAAATTCTGCTGCCAGATTGATGTTACTCGGAACAGGTGGTGCATCTCCGAGCCTAGTGTCTGTCCTAGGTCTTATCAAACTCGCGCCTCTTGGAGGCAGAGGTCGCGAAAGATCTGGGCCTGTCATCGATTGTTTTCTTTTGGAAGGCCCTCCGCGTGGCCGCTCATTGCTATTATCTCTCTGGAATCTGCTGTCGGACTCATCGGAAGGTCTGCGCGGTCTTGGTGGGGCTCCTGGCTCAGAAGGGCTTCTAGAAGGGGCTTCTTGACTTTCACTCCTCAATGGGAATGTCTGCGACCTATCTTCAGCACGCAAGGGTTTTCTCTCCTCTTTATATGGCGGTCCGAATCCTCCATACCCATTTGCTCTTGGCACCTTCGGAGGAGCAAAGCTAGATTTCGATCCGTTTGAACTATTCGTCGACGTTCGAGAATGTCCAGCACCAGCAGTAGCAGGTCGAATAATAGAGCTCCCAACTTCTGCTGTACCAGTGGACATGGTCATCTCTCTCAAACTGCCTGCAGTTGCTTGTCTTTGATGTCCCCGCGCCGCTGGAGGATCTATCGATTGTTTTCGAGCATTCAAATCAAAGGGACCCGGAGCAATCGTATTCATCCTTTGAAGGAGTCCACCATTACCCGCAGTTCTTGGACTGACCGGCGCGTACATGGGGTCTGGCTCAGCATATCTGGTTTCTATTTCCCTTTTTCCTGCATTCTGTTGAGTTCGACTCTGTGAAGCTTTGGTTGGAAAGGGAGGGAAAGCACAATCTAAATTTGACGAGAGAGGCTCCGGAGATGGCGTTCTTCTGTGTATTGGTGCAGTTGCACTTCGCAAAGGTCTTCCGAATGGTGACCGTTGACCATCGATTGGAGATCTCGCCGCAGGCGATGCGCTCATTGGTGTCAACTGACCCAGAGGGAAGTATGGACGATCTACAAGTGTTAGCATAATATTCGGCCTGAATAGCAGCTACCTACTGGCAGCTGAAGTATCCACTCGCGGGGGCATTGCGCGACCAGGCTTCAGGAAAGCAGGTCCATTTGCGGGACTTGTCTTGTATGGCAATTGGCTAAATTGAGCATTTGACTCTGGTGGGGGAGTTGCTGGAAGGCTCGATTAGTCCTGGGATTTGTGGTATTGGCAAGAACACACCTTCGCCTGTAGCGCCACACACATGGTCTCCTAGTTTTGAGATCTCGATGTCTTTGGCACACATAGAACATTTAATTGTCGGCAAGAAGCTCGAGGCTCTGCTGGTGTCCACCATGATTCCCAAATTTTCTCACACTCTGAACACTTTCCCAGCCAGCTTTTTGTTGCTATGAAGACATACACGACAGCCAAAAGGGTGCTCGGCGGTGAGTCGAGACCGTTCCCAAAAAATAAACGACTAAATGTATATATGCTCTTTATCTTTCTTGCTGGAGACAACCTAATATATCGGGYAGATGCGCAGAGTGGTGGACGGTGAAACTCAAGTCGCGCCTTGGAAAAGTGAAAAGGAAGCTTCTTCTCGTGAAGTATAAGTGGAAGCGAGCTCGCGTTGAGCTTGTATGACTACTTGAAGGCTACTGTAACGAGTGGAAGTGTTGCAAAATTGGAGGAAGAAACAGTAAAGACTGTGGAAGAGGAAGGAATCGTCGCGGTCGGTGAGGCTCCAGAAAGGGTTCTGCAGAAGAGCAGGGAGAACAGTGACGGTAAGGTGAAGGCGTGAACGCTTGGGGGAGGCCAAGGGTGTTCGTACTAGTGCCAGGGTATCCGTGGACCAAGCTCATGCAGGGGTGCTTGATAGGTCCAATGAAGGAAGGCGCATCAAACTAACTCCACGATGTCGAATTCCGTTTTATGATCTGGAGATGAACACAGGCAACGTTTCGACGATGATCAAAGGAGATCAATGGGGTGGGCGGCACTGTCGGTTGGAACTGATTTGTTGCACAGGAGAGGAGGAGGGCAGTCTGTCAAATCCAGCTCCACTGCTCGAAATTTTGCCGGAATGAAGATAAGATGCGAGGGAGATATGGATACGGATCTGGATGTGGATATGGATATTTAAAGCTAGTTTTTYAATCTTTTCTTGAACGATGCCAATGCCACGGACGCTTCCAAGCCCTCGGCACAGGCTGTTCTGGAGGCCTTCTCTCGCTGAACAGGCGGAACACGCGAGACAGCCAGTTGTCYAGAGGTGGCACATGGCTTTTGCGGCGCTCTGCTCTGACGCACCGCCGCCGACCGCYAGTGCTGGTGCTGTGTGAATCATAAGAAGAGGATGGCCTGCGGCGTCGGACACAGGAAGTCTGTCTACGGAGCCGGCGTCCGTTTTGGCCTTCGACGGCTGCAGCGGAACGGATCACGACGAATGTGTGTTTACAACCTCCTGTCCAGCCTGTCCAGCCTATCCAGCCTATCTAGAAGAAGTTTGATCTGGTGCACTGCTGGCGAGGGTTCCAGCCTCGACGCCTTATTGGGTGTGCGGTGCCATATCTTAACCGCGGCCAGGGCAGCGAAATCTCCGAATTATTTGGCCGGCCACCATAGGCCCCCCTGATCAGCAAGACACCCTGCCAAATCTAGCCTCGACCCCTCTCAACGCGGTTTGGTCGTCCTCGAGCTTCCATCCTTCACATCCCTGGTTTGGGCCGCCCCTCCCGGCCTCTGTGGAGGTTTAATATTCGAAAGAATGAGCAGCCGCCGTCGCATCATCAGCATCAGCCGTCACAGTTGTTGCAAATCTTTTGACAGCCATGTGTCTTGAGATTCGCGCCGGTGGCTTGGGGAGTTGGGATCAATTGATCGAGATCTGTTTCGAGTAAGGTGCTCGAGTGTTTTGTTTGCAGGGAGTTTGGAGTCTCCCACACGAGGCACGCGACGTTTTGCTGTCCATCCAATCCTGGTCCAGATGCCAAAATGACCTGCATTCGCCCAGTTGATCCCTCCTTTTTTGCTTTTTTGAAGCCGCTCAAGCCACCACATGAGGGATCTTTCTCTTTTGAGCAGGAGGCCGCGTCTGGAATAGTTCTTTGTCATCAGTAGCGTTCTGAATTTCTCTTGGCGTTTAACAAATTTGGGTGCGAGGTGGCTGGCTGTTGCCACGTCGACCGAGAATGATTACACAGGAGCATGTACCATGAGGCCCAAAACATCTCCAATGGTCAAGGGATAGATATATAAAGCGTGCTGAAGCATCACCCTCTGATTCTTGTCTGCGGGCTGCTTTTACCTTTCGGAGGAGACATTGTGTCCTTGGACCGCACGCTTCGAATTGGAATGCTTCTTGCCTCCCAGAGTGTGGAAAGATTCAATGCCAGATATCCAAAGCATACTGCATCCGCCATTGAAGCATCAGGCTAGATTGAATTCATCGGATGATCTCTGCATGGAACAGCCTAAAGGCTTGAGATAAGAGACTGCTTCGATGAATGCAGGCGAATACACAACGTGCTGAGTACCAAAGGGAACTGTGCAATGGAAACCAGTGAACAACTTTGACTTGGCGCGTAATGCCGCGAGCGCTTCTCCAGGCTGCTGCATGCGCTACCAGACCGCTACTTCGTTATACRGCAACCGCCACGTAATAAACATAGGAGAACCAAACGTTTTCCCTAAGTACTGCTTGGACGAATATTGCCCGGATCTCGCACCCTTCGGTTTCCCGGRCTCCATGTGATTCGCTATAAGTCTCTCCGCAAATCGGAATCGCTCCTGGCTTTGGGGGTACAGACCACCGAGGAAAGTATAGAAAAGGGGGAAAGCAGATGGAGGTCCATGGAGACCATTGAAAGATGGCCACGAGTCAAAGGTAGTACCTTTGCCTGCAGATATGGACATTCAATCCCCGGAAAATCGTCCGTGTAGGTGTCGAATTGGTGCTTATCCGTCTTTCCTTTATCGGCTGCAGATTGCCCCACCAGATAGCGCGCAGGCGATTTTTGGCGGGGCACTTGCCGAATCTCCTTTTCTAGCTCGTGTCCCCTCGATTGTTCTTCCTTCACAAACCACATTTCTCAAAGTCGACAACACTCTCAGGATTGCAAAGTAGCTTCTGCAACTTCTTTCCCAACCCAAACCRGAACGATCGCACTTCCRAGTGTGATCACCCAGTCGTCAAGACGTTTTCCAATCTCCTCAACTCGTAAGTACCGCAAATTGCTTCACTCTTTCCTGATATGGAAGCGGGAGGGCACATTGTCTCCGTTGTCCTACAGATACCTCATCTGCCAACTTCCTATCTTTCCCCATACTATCCTTCGAGAAGAACAACAATGAAACTCACCATTCTTCTTCTTTTAGAGTACACCACCCGTTCGCCGGAGGCCGTTGCTCTGCTCCCGCAGGAGCTTCGGACTCACCTTTTACAAGATAAATTCCATATCTTCTAATCACCACATCCGCCGCCTCACAAATCTGCATCTCTTACGTCCATCCACGTCCAATACAATCTCTACACTCCGTCAAGATGGCTCCCCACGCTGAGACAGGCACGGCCTTCGAGAACGGGAACGGTACAACTTCAACTCCTCCTTCCAACAAGGATCTCTTCACTGTCAACTCCCCCAACGTCGTCTACTCTGACAGCGAGATCCGAACCAAGTATGTCTATCGCACCACGGCTGTCACGGAGGCCGGCGATGGCAAATTTGTGGCAACCCCTAAGGAGACTCTCTACGACTTCAAAGTTGACCGCAAGATTCCCAAGACTGGCATGATGCTCGTCGGCTGGGGTGGTAACAATGGTACCACTGTCACTGCTGGTATCCTTGCTAATCGCCTTGGTCTCACTTGGGATACTCGTGAGGGTCCTCGTGCTGCTAACTACTATGGTTCTGTTGTCATGGGCTCAACCATGAAGCTTGGCACCAACTCGAAGACTGGTGAGGACGTCAACATTCCCTTCCACAATGYTCTCCCCATGGTTCATCCTAACGATCTCGCTATTGGTGGTTGGGATATCAGCGGTCTCAACTTAGCCGATGCCATGGACCGCGCCGCCGTCCTGGAGCCAACTCTCAAGACTCAAGTCAAGAAACAGATGGCTGAGATGGTTCCTCTTCCCAGCATCTACTATCCTGACTTTATTGCCGCCAATCAGGAAGACAGGGCCGACAACTGCATTTCTGGAAGCAAGGCCAGCGTCGAGCATGTTGAGCAGATCCGTAAGGACATTCGGTAAGCTATCGTTACTCTGGAACAAATGCGTACGGTACATACTTACGACCTTTTTAGCAATTTCAAAGCTAAGCATGGCTTGGATAAGGTCATTGTTCAGTGGACAGCCAACACTGAGCGTTATGCTGATCTGATTCCTGGCATCAACGACACCGCTGATAACCTCTGGAAGGCTATTGAGAATGGGCATGAAGAGGTCGCCCCCTCCACCGTCTTTGCTGTTGCCTCTATCCTTGAGAATGCTCCTTTTATCAATGGCTCTCCGCAGAACACCTTTGTTCCGGGCTGCATTGCCTTTGCTGAGAAGCACAACGCTTTCATTGGTGGCGACGACTTCAAATCTGGCCAGACCAAAATGAAGTCTGCACTTGTCGACTTCTTGATCAATGCTGGCATCAAGCTTACTTCCATTGCATCTTACAACCACCTCGGGAACAATGACGGAAAGAACTTGAGCTCCCAGAAGCAATTCCGTTCCAAGGAGATTTCCAAGTCCACCGTCGTCGATGATATGGTTGCAGCAAACACTGTGCTTTACAAGAAGGGCGAACACCCTGACCACACAGTTGTCATCAAGTACATGCCTGCAGTTGGGGACAACAAACGTGCGTTGGATGAGTACTATGCCGAGATTTTCATGGGTGGTCATCAGACGATCTCGTAAGTTCGACTCTTGACTTGCTTGCTTCACTTATACTCACTCTTTTAGTCTGTTTAATGTCTGTGAGGACTCGTTACTTGCCTCCCCGTTGATCATCGATCTCGTGTTGGTTGCCGAGATGATGACTCGCATCCAATGGAAGGCCAGCTCCACCGATGGTGCTGCTACCAAGGACTACAGAAACTTCCACAGCGTCTTGTCTGTTCTCAGCTATATGCTAAAGGCTCCACTGACTCCTCCGGGTACCCCAGTGGTTAATGCTCTTGCTAAGCAGCGAGGCGCCTTAACCAACATCTTCCGCGCCTGCGTTGGTCTTGAACCAGAGAATGACATGACTCTAGAGCACAAGCTGTTTTAAGTGTCTTTGTGGAGTGATGTCAGTTCCTCTTCTTGCTGCACCTTGCCGTTTCTGAAATTGAACTGGATAGAGTAATGGTGGTGGATCAAGTCTTTGGAATTACCTTTAGTCTTACCCTATGGCGATAAGTGTCATACATTCCTTCCTTAGGCAGCTGAACCAATATGAAGTGCAATTGCTCTTCTCAATAATATCTTCTAATGCGTTGCTATGTGATTGATGTTTTTATGCTTGATGTCGGTCGAGGACTAGCGCGAATGTTACCGATTATAGCAGGCGAAGGCCCACTTACAACTTTTGATCAATCCTTAAGCATTCGCGTCAGCATTCTCATAACCCGCCTAGTCCTCTAGTACCAGCCGAAATGGTTCAAACATACCCATCAATTCAGTCTTTTTACAAGAGAGAAATCTCAGTCGCCGAAAATTTACAGCCAGCTCCTGAACAGCAGCCTCCAAGACGAGGCGATGGATTTACCGAAGAAGAAGTAGCAGAGACCACGGAGCCATTGAACCGTAAATGGAACCCAGAGCGGGAGTACGAGGAGTCATCCATCGATCTACTTGTACCCGGGCCCAAGGCAATTCAATTCGTCGGCCGGATCGTTAACTTTAACACCATACACGGTTCAAGCCAAAAGCAGCCAAAAGCATCAGGCTGGCACCATATGCTCGTGAAGGATGACAATGCTGCTATCTCGGTTTCATTTCCCGTTTCTACTTTCAATTCACTTGCTAATCTCCTTCCAAGGTCAAGCTCTACTTCGCCCACCAGCCGTACCCGCTCAAACTGGGCTACCTCGTCTCCATCTGGACCTCCTTCATCTCTGACACCTCAAAAGCCGACGGCGCCGCCGTCTACGGCGTCATCGTCTACGCGAACCTGTTCCCTGGCCGCGTGACCTCCGACCACATCATGATCCACACCACCCTCGGCTCCAACGGTATCTGTCACACGCCGATTGACTACCGCAAGGGGCAGCCACTCCCCGGCCTCATGACTTTAGGCATGTACTTGAGCGGAGGCTATGATGGCGTTACGGATGTGAAGCTCTTGGTGTGCGTGAAGAGTATTGGGGCAAAGAGGAAGATTACTAAGAAGACGGGCGGGGAGTGCGACTTGGTGGAAGTGATGCTGTTTGATCATACGGGGGAGGTGAAGATGGTAGTGTGGAATGATATGATTGAGAGCGCGAAGGAGTGGGTGCCTGGAAGGACTGTTCTCTTGATCTCTAGCCCGGGATACAAAGTCGAGTATGCGGGCAAGGGGAGCGTGGGAATCATCCGCCAGACGATGGTCGAGGTTGAGCCTGAGTTTCCGGACGCGGAGTGGTTGAGGAAGTTTGCAGTAGGGTTAACGAAGAAGGAGAGCCTGTGCTTGGAGTTCCCGGAGGATGTGTGGGATGTGGAGGCGGCGGAGTATCGGGTTGTGAGGCCGTTGTTTACGCTTGCTGAACTGGACACCTGGTACTCTTCCCAACTCCTTTTTCAAACGGTCGACTGATCGAGGAAAAGGGTCAGATCTGATCCCCAGCAAGTCCTCACGGGTTTCCTCAACGTAACAATTATGGAAATGTCCCTCGTCTCTCTCCACCGCCGCAACATGCTCATGTGCGCTGAATGGCAAGTCTTACCTTCTCTCCAAAACCCAGTAACTAACTCTCTTTCTTTCAAACAGTTGCGGAGTTCCCATTTACGCCAATACCCTCACCACACCCTGCCGAAACTGCAATAGCCCCCTCACCCTCCGCCTCAACCCCAAAACCATTGGTACCCTGCTCGACGAAACTGGCTGCATCGCGCCGGGCAAGTTGCTCTGGAGCGAGCGTGCATGGAAGACGTTCTTTGGGCGGAGCATGAAAGAGGTTTGCATCATGAGCGCCGAGGAGATCAGACTGTTTGAGCAGAGGGTGATGTTTATGAGGATGCATCTGGTTTTTGGTTGGGAGGAAAGCATTGGGCGGCTGGCTGTGTTGGGGATTGCTGCTTGACAGAAGGGATTCGCTGATTGCTATACGGAGCTGGCATTTGAGGGGAAGAGTTTTGCTATTTGTTTACTTTGTTATACCCATACTCTGAGAGTCAGAGAGAGACATTCTGCTGTCTTGTACTGTTGTAATTATATTATCTCACTACACCACACATCAATTAGCATAACCCTAAATGCATTTGTGCAACGGTACAGCTCCTAATGTGCGATCGAGACTAACCTTACATCCCCCGACCTTGCAGCAAGCTAAAAGTCTCGACGTGCAACGAAAGACGCACGCAGCATTCCTTCCCAAACACGTAGCTTAGCTGAGGATGTTGAGGTTGTATGCAGGTCCTTACAGTAGTGCTTATTATTCTGGGGTTCTGCGGAGCGGCAGGGCGGGGACCAGGATATTTTTTGGTGTTTGGAGCTAATGCTAGGTTTCGGAGACCGTGGCGGCGGTCGAATGTGTTAGAGATTTAAAGTCGGTATATGAAAGACGATGGTGCTAGCTATGGATTTGAGGGGCTGGATGTTTTCTCATCGTTTGTGTTCGAATTTTTATATTCCTGTTCTGGATATAAGGATATAGAATGCTACTTCACTTGATGTCTCGCTGCTAGGGTCAAAATTAAGGGGGGTATAGCCAGAGCTTGTTGACGGTAGGATGATATCGAAGTGGTGAGAATAGGATGTCTCGAGGACAGCTCATGCAATGGCGGAAGACATGACGATCTGTTCGGTACTTCTTTTGCTTTCGTTGCTTCGATGAAAGGCACGCGAGTTATTGAAAATAAGCCATTGGTTACCCAATCTTGTCAAGGGAGAGAATATCATTATTGGTCAATCAGTGTGTGTAGATAGCTGTACGACTGTCTTCCCCATCATCAAGCCTATTCCCCTTCTTCGGCAGTCAAATACATTACCAGGTCCATCACATATCTCTACCCTTGTTTCTCATCCTCACCCATCCTGGCCATCTTCCGCCTCTTCATCTCCGTCACATACCTCCCCACAATCCCTGTATCCCAGAATAACCTACACTCATGAATCTGCCTGCTATCCGTGCCCTGCCCCAGCGCCGCCTCCCCCACAGTCCACACAAAGAACCGCGGAGCCACAATCTCATTCTCACTTTCGTCGCCGTGCAGACGGAAGTGCGTTAGGCACTCGCAGTACACGATGTCCATCTCGTTGTCTGAGGGAACGACGCGGGTTTCTATGACTTCGTGCCGGATCTGCGAGAAGGGCGTGAATTGGCGCGCGAGCCAGGACCAGATGTGCGAAGCTCCGATGTGGACGTCGCCTTTCGTGTCCTGAGAAGAATCAACATTGCTAGTTAGAATATACCGGATGGGAGGGACTGGAGCAGGGAAATTGGTGGTGTCTCAAACCTAGAAATCCAGGACTCACTGGAAGAGATTATTAAACATTTGTACGAGAAGTAAACTTACGTGGTAAACGGCAAAGGGCGCAAAGAACTCCGAGCAAGATGTTGTCGAAAGATCCAGACTGTCTACAACTTCCGAGAACTTGGCGATGAAATTGAGCGTTGGATGTTCCAGAGCCTTCTCATCGAAAGGACCATGATGGACGATTGAAGCCATTCCTAGCCTTGGATAAAAGTATGCAGCCAAAGGGCGGGAAGAACCGTCTCCCAACTACGGAAGAACCAAGCTCTTATGCAAGATCATTTGTTGCGTCTTTCTCCTGTTCGTTTCTCATAGCTGCGTTGTTAATTGCCTGAAAGGATGAGATTCTTGTGGTGGATCGTGGGGCTTTGCGGCTACCGGCCGTAAGAAGTCGATGGATGTTTACGAGTAAAGCCACCGCCGGTCCCGACCCCAGAATTTTTAACCCCCCGATCGGTGCATATTGGCGGGCAATGACATAAGATAGGCAATCTGAAACATGTTTGATAACCTGTGATTTTATGTAAAATCAATTCCCCGTTAGCTTTGTAGCAAACGCAGATTCCTACCATTCTGGCTTTCATTGTCGAACTACCTGCAGCCTTCTCGAGAGCCTCGAGGGAGCTCGCCGTAACTTGGTAGGAATYTTTGACCTGTCTAACAGCCACTGGGACTCTTATCACCTCAGCCCACTAAGACTATGCCTCATTGTAAATTGACAAACATACCACCATCAACCAATAGTTGTGCTCCAGTAACATACCCGCTCAACTCCTCGCAAGCCAAGAACACCGCTGGCCCCGCCATATCTGYCGGGACACCAGTGCGGCCAAGAGGTACACGGCCCTCCATATACTCCCGCTTCTTGTCATCATTCAAGTCCTCCTCGTTGAGTTGGGTCTTGATGGTACCCGGAAGCAAGGCGTTGCAACGGATCTTGTATTTGCCCAGCGCTACAGCCAAGCTCTGCATCAGGGAAGTGATACCGGCTTTTGTAGGAGTATAATGTGTCTGGCCGCCGCCGCCGACGAGCGCAGAAATTGAGGACATGCCGATGATGCAGCCGCCGTCGCCTTGAGAGACCATCTGCCGTGCTGCGGCTTGGCAGGAGTAGAAGCCACCGTCGAGGTTTATCCGTACGGTTTTGGAGAAGAGGTCGGGTTCCATCCTGTGGTAGTAATCAAATCAGCTGAAGTCCCTTTATATCCTTCTAATGTTGTAGTCTCCTTCCGAAAAGTAAAAGGCGACGACTTACTCTAGAAACTCTGCAAACTGGCAAACGCCAGCATTGCTAACAAAGATGTCCAAACGCCTGAACTCCTTCACGGTCTGCTCCACTAGATTCTTGCCYGTCTCGGGATTCGTGACATCGCCTGCGACCTCAATCAATCTGCCAGCCTTGGAGTCTTTCTCTCTGATGCCGGCAGCTTCTGCGAGCAGCGATTGCTTGTGGTGGGTGTCGGTCGGGAGGTCGAGGTGGTTGACGGCTACGTTGGCTCCTTGGCGGACGTATTCGAGGGCGATGGCGCGTCCAATGCCTAGAGCAAGGTTAGAGACCCTCAGAATATAATTTAAATAAGGATTATCTACCTGTGGTGCCACCAGTGATGGCGGCGGTCTTCGAGGCAAGGAGATAATGCGGCATGTTTGTTGATCTTTTTACGATTGGGTGCGGATTGGTTCGGGGAGGAGTTATCTTGGGGATAGCATCAATCTACCTCGAGGGGAAAAGCGACCCATATGCTGTGTGAATTGGTAGAATTTGCGAAAGATATATTGCTATCTCGTACGTCTGCCATTTTGTGTTACCGTGAATTTCTATTGCACGTTTGGAGCTTGCTCATGTGGGCCTTATTCGGACAGGGAATCACCCGCCATTCGGCTTTTCGAATCAATTGAGGCCGAGAAAGCTTCAACACGGAGGAGAAGCTTGTTTCGAGTGTCTCGTGCTGTCTGTCCCTCGAAGCCACGCGGATAGTTCGGAATTTGGAAAGGAGAAGCGTGTACYACTTGACAAAATTAGGTTGCACAGCTTCTGATGCTGCAATCAAAGCTCTACACAGATTTGCGTATGTTTTGTGCTTTGAAAGAAGCAAACTACCACCTACCCTTATCCAAAATGCAATGCTATGGTTACCTAGATACAAAATTGCCTCTACTAAGCTGTCATATCCTTAACACCTTGAGTTAAACCATTGATAACTCCTCCCTCTCCTTCATCCTTCTTCTCCTCCGGCGCCGACGAAGGCGCCGGCTGGCCCAAGGGCCTCTCGGGGTTTGGTGTCAAAAGGTATTGTGCTGGGATCAGTCTAGCTGCTGGATTGAGTGTCAAGCCAAAGCCAGGCTTGTCAAGTTGCGAGACATCCAAGTAGCCCTTCTCTGGAATAGGCTCGTCCAAAAATAGGTCTCCAAAAACAGGAAGCACACTCTTGCCATCTGGCGAGTTGGCAAGATATTCTTGGAAAGGACAATTGGTCTGCGAAACAACAAAATGGTAGCTATATGGACCACTAGCATGAGGAACGACTGGAATATCATATGCCGCAGCCATAGCAGCGACCTTCAGCAGTTCAGTCATGCCGCCGAGCCACATAACATCAGGCTGGATAATATCAAGATTCCGGCCCTCGATGAGCTTGCGGAAGCCGTATCTCGAGTACTCATGCTCTCCAGTGGTGAACTTGAGCTGGGGATGAGCTTGCTTGATCTGCTGGAATCCATCGGTGTCATCTGGCGATAAGCACTCCTCCCACCAATTGATGTTGAGATCTAGGCAGGCAGTAGCAATCTGAATCGTGTATGGAACATTGAGACTCATATAGCAATCAACCATGATCGGAAAATCTGGTCCGACGCTTTCTCGATGCTTTCGCAAGAACTCAACGTTCTTCTTCAGCCCCTTGTGACCCTCTTCGGGACAATATGGCAACGGAACCTTGGCGCCCCAGAAGCCCATGGCCTTTGCTGCTGTTGGCTCTGGGCCAGTGCAGTAAAAGTCCAATCTGTCTCGTGTGGCCCCTCCAATAAGCTTGTATACGGGTTCACCCCTGATCTTCCCAAGCAGATCCCAGAGAGCCAGGTCAATAACAGATATAACGGCAACCGGAAGTCCTTTGCGTCCGTAAAACATAGACCCTCTGTACATTTGCTCGAATAAATGGTTTGTATCTCGCGGGTCTGCACCGATCAGGAATCGTTCGAAGTGTTGGTGGACAAGCCAACACGCTGGGGGGCCTGTCTTGTTAGCAGAATAACAGAACGRCCAAAGAATTGACAACTTTACCTCCGAATCCAGTTGCGAAGCCGACCGTGCKATCTGATCCCTCAACTTCCACGCAAAAGGAGCCCAGGACATTGATACCCCAGCTTGTTCGTGAAGCTCGGTATTTCTCCCATCTGGACATAGGGGTGGAGATCGAGGTATCGATCAACCTGACTTAGAGGTAAGGTTGAGTCTTTTGCTTGCACCTGAGACTTACCAGTGACCTCCCTTGACATTGTGATAGTCTCCTCCTGATCCGACTCCATCTACGACGTATGTCCGGACGGACTTGATGGTGGGAAAACCGCGTGCCGTTGCTGATACCATAGTGACGATAGATTGTGGGAATAGGTCTGTGCAGAAGGAAAATGATAGACCAGATTTTCTCGACAAGCTACTTCCTTATCTTGAAAGATCAGTCAATCTGGCAGAGAGCACATTGGGTTTATGTACATGAATAATGAATAAGCTGCTGGGACGAGGGCAGTCAATCAGCATCGCCTGCGGCGGTTCAAGCTTCCACTTGGTGGTGGGGTCGAATTCGGTGCCAGATCTCCCAGCGCCGAGGCATGCAGTCTGGCCGGCTCAGCAATGCACCCCATTCTCATCGAGCCCAGTAAGATGAAGACAGCAGAGCAGAGCATCGTGGCCGCGAAGGCGAAGGTGTGAATTGGCCGTGGAAGTGGAAGTGGAGGTGGAAGTGCGCTTCTCCAGATGAAGAAGACACGCGAGACTTTGCGCAACCTCACAGCCTCGCAGAGGGCCTGCGCGGTAGAAAGCGAAGCAGCACGAGGACCCTGTTTGTCCCACCCCACCYACGCCTTGGCGGCGGGCGTCTCCCACAGGCACCCAGAGGCCATTCACACGGCGCGGGACAAAAGGAGAATATTGCTCTAGAGCAGCCAATGACAACGACCGCCAGAACATCGATTTCCAACGGTATGGGGACGCCTGGAGCCTGTGGACCCGGTCGCCGCAAAGCAAGATTTACTTGGGACCTGTCCTGTGTGAACTACAGGGCTGTGGCTGTGGCTATTTTCGCAAGACCACCACCTATGAATAATGCCGGCTGTTTCCTCCAGGACGAAGCATCAACATGCTCATCTTACATCCGGCATCTGGCGACGACATTGCTCTGACAGCATATCCTCATCCTCATCCGTATCGATCCCCCCCAGGACACGCACCAACGACTGCAAACCCCAGGGCACTTCCCCAGCTTTTTATTGGAGGCATCCCTGGCCCTGCAGCAGGCTTGGTTGATGAAGCGCTTGCCTGTTGTCAACCCCCGGGCTCTTGATCAGCTTCCCCACACCTCCGCAGAATTCTTCCCCTCGCCATAAAGCTCCCCGATCCTCGTCCAACACTGAACCGAAACAACAACAATTCTGGGCCGTTGCACCTGCGCTTATTCCCAATGGATGTCAAAGTATCGCCGCATCTGTCCCAACGGCATGGTTCAAATCATCCCGAAAGCGACGAGGACGTTGGGTATAGTGAAGATGATAGCGGTGGAGAAAACGGAGAAAGGCCTCGCAAGAGACAGCGGCGGCCACTATCAGTTTCGTAAGAAACCATGTCTCCTCAAACACTTACTGATGTCGACATCGATATCGATATCGATACCGAAAATCCCATAATTGCAAGTCAGCAGCATGACTCTGAAGGGCAGCAACTTCCAGATGAAAATCAAGAGCAAGAGCAAAATTGGCTAACGATTCGTCGAAGATGCGAGCTTTGCAAGCAAAGAAAGGTATGATTTCCGGCAGTTACACTGAGATCCGTTCTAGACAGCTGCATCGGAGAAATTAATGTATCACGAGCTCTTCAAGCCAGTTGCATCGAAGGGACTGCGAAAAGTCATGGTTTCCAGTGAAGCCAATGACAATGAGCTTCTTTTACTGAACAGGCAGCTCTATTCCTACCATATGCAAAGGTTCATATGGACTACAGCATTGGTGTCGGATCGTACCTTCCTCGACGACTATATTTTTGCTGCTATTATCAAGGATCCCTACTTTTCATTTGCATCTCTAATCTCCTCGTAGGTAAAATGTGATCGTGGCCAGCCCTCGTGTGGCTGGTGTTCTCGCAATGGCGCTACCTGCGAGTACAAAGAACGCAAGAAGCCGGGATTGCGTGCCGGTTACGGTCGTGAGTTGGAGCAAAGACTAGATAGACTCGAGGAAGTCTTGCGTTCACACGCTCAGATATTGGAGTCCTCGTTTGCCAATCACAGTAATAGCCTCCCGAGCGACCACGACACACCTCAGAGCGTACCAAGCTTTAGACCCAGCGATGGGTCTCGGGGACATGTGCCTCACGCTGAAACCGCGCTCTTCCTGCAAAAACCTTCCACCTTTCCTGGAAGTCAATCAATGGACTTTGCCAATGGAATGCCTCCGACTCCGACTTTACATGGTGATGTCTTCCAACAAGGAATGCAACAGTCTAATCATCCACATAATCAATCCCACCCGCCTCATGCATTGCAGACTGGCCAGGCACCAGAATTTTACAGTACCAGCCAGCCACCTCTCGAGTCGCCGAGCCTCAACATTACGCAGACGCAGTCTGAAATATCTTCCGATAATGCTCTACCTCCATATGATTTGCTTTATGCTCTAGTGGATCTCTACTTCAAGCACGTCAACACATGGTGTCCAATTTTACACCGACGAGCCACCTTGGACTCTCTTTTTGGTCCATCGACGTTGGAAGAAGCTGATAGAATATTATTACACGCAATCGTTGCAACGACTTTGAGATTCTCAATGGACCAAAGATTGACGGAAGAGAGAAGGCGACACTATCATGATATTTCGAAGCAGAAGGTTCTGCTTTATGGACTCGAGAACTCCTCCGTGAAAGCTCTACAGGCACTGGTCATCTTAGCCCTCGATCTTGTGGGGAGCAGCAACGGCCCCCCCGGATGGAACCTGTTAGCTCTCATCACTCGGTCTGTGGTTCAGCTTGGCCTTGCTGTCGAAACAACATCATTCTCGGTATCTCCGAATTATCCTTCTATTTACACACTTCGAGCAATGGTATTGCCCGAGTCGATTTCTTTCATTGAAGAGGAATCTCGAAGGCGACTATTTTGGATGGTCTATCTACTCGATCGATATGCCACAATTGCGACTGCCTTTGAATTTGCTCTTGACGAGAAGGAAATCGATCGCACATTACCRTGCCGAGACGATTTCTGGAACAAGAACACGGCAGTTCAAACAAGATGGTTCCGAACCAGTGAACGTACAGAGTACGATATCGATAAACCGGAAAATATGGGCGCCTTCTCATATTATATTGAGTGTTTGGGAATTTTATCTAGGATCCATAAGTTTCTTAAGAAACCTGTGGACATCAGCGCATTATCAGACGTGGAAAAATGGCAAGGAGAGTATCGAGAGCTTGATAACATGCTCACAGCTTGGAAGTTTAATCTTCCAGGGGATTATGGCAATATGGCAAAGCTGTTTCAACCCGGAGGCCAGAAATCCATCAACTGTGGATGGGTAATGTTGCATGGTACGTCGAGTCAAACACCAACGGCTCAGATTTAACTGACCATGAAATAGCAACGCATCACACAACAGTCATTAGACTTCATTCTTCCGCCGCGTACCCAACAACACGTTCTCCAATTTTTACACCCTCTTATAGCGCMAGCCAGCGCTGTCATGATGCTGTGGAAAATATTGCCGCTCTTGGTGAGTTTGTCGTTCAGAACGGCATGTTGCCAAAACTAGGACCTCCATTTGCATTTACCTTATGGGTAGCGGCAAGGCTACTTCTCGTCCATGGCTCAACCATCGAACATAAACTCAGCCCGCAAATACAGTTCTTCGTGGACACTCTCCGAGAGATGGGCCGCTATTGGCTCGTCGCAGAACGTTACACAGCAATTCTGCAACGGGTTCTTGATGAACACAGAGATTCTGAACGTTCTGCTGGAGCCAACGGGGAAAGAGTCACGCCGTCTTCGGTGAAAATATTGGCCGACATGAGGCGTTGTGCATACGACCTGGACTTCCTGATCTCGAGGCAGCCAAAACATGCTGGTATGGTATCGAGAATGCCTAGTGTTACTCCAGCTAGGACACCTGCACCCAATGAGCTTGAATATCTCGACGTTTTTGATTTCTTCAATGTACCAAGGCTGCCAGTAGCCCCCGGCAATGGAGACATGACTCAAGTTGCAAGCAATGGSAATGGAGTTGGTGACATGATGCCACAGGAACTGAGCAACGGCGCGAATGAGTTCAACATTACCAATTTTATGATTGACGCTAGTTCAGACTGGCTTTACAAGAACCAAACTTGATTCTGCGGGCTGCCTCGACCAGGGACTTTTGGTAGCAATCCAAATATGATGAATTGTATCTCTCGGTGAGAGTATTTCGGTCGCGCTCGTACCGCATTACCCCATGTTACCGATGAAGAGAGCTGGTGATGGTCTGCCTGGTCGAGACAGCAGAGTAGGAGATCGGAAACCTGGAAAACTCGCAATCCACAATTATTAATAGGTAATACAACAACAGCCCCTCGCATTCTGCGGTCGAGAGCCGTACGCCAAATACGTCTCTAAGGCATCAAGACGAGGCTTGTGATATGATGACTTTCAATATGGCCAGCAATGCATGCCTCGGCGAATTGGTGCTTATTGCTCATTGTAATGCACTGACGCGGGGAACGACTTCAGCTCAAGCCACTTTGGTGTTGAAGCTGATTGTTCCTGGCCCCGGTAACTATGAACCTAGGGAATAATATTGCATATTATCAAAAGCTAAAAACTTCAAATGTTTCATCATAGTGAGGAGGGTTTGCGCTTCTCTTTGGGCCTCTCTGGTCAATATACGATTTAGTGAGGGCAGTGTACTTAGGTTTTGATCCCATCATCGATCGAGACTACTTCCGTCCAGTAACTAACACGGTCCCCAGTCTGTGATTATCAGACCGATTGAAAAGCAGCAGAGACGGGCGTTTGAAGTTACGACATCCCGCATGCACGGTGTTTTCATATAGATCTCTATTCACTGCTGCCTTGAAGACACGGCGTGCCCGAATTTCAGTCGCTCGGTACCCCTTCCGAACACAGTCAGCAGAATCGAGAAGCCACAAAAGGAGGCGGAGCAGATCACGTTGTCTGTCCAGGTTGCGATTGGTCGCCTTACGAAGAAATTGCGACGGTGGGGCCTAGCGCAAGGCTGTTGCTGCACCGAGCTTCTGAAGCGCTCTGGCGCAAGGCAGATTTTCCAAGTTACTTGTACCTGCAGACAGTACTCTTCGAGGCCCAATTGAGGGTATCGTGGACTTCGAATGTTAACTGAGACTCAAAGAATTAGGGCAGATCCTATCTCTCTTCTCCACTTTGTAATCAAGCCTATGGAATTAATCGCTCAAACTATCAGTCTATGATTACTCTAAGTCAAGTGCTGTATCGGAGATGAAGCTACTTGGAGAGACTCGTGCACCGGWTTGCGATTCTATCATACTCAGATGTTGATGCGGGCCCATGTCTTTGAGGCTCCATCTGAGGATGCGAATGCTTGTTATGTCACCTGGTCGAGCTGAGAAGCACGGGAATGGAGTCATATCAACCACGTTCGGGGGACCAGCCTACAAACTCAAGAGGGAATACAAGGCACGAGCTGTAATGTACAAGTACGGAGCAGACTGGAGAGAGAGGCACGCTTAAGGCAGGGTGGCGAGGAATGATTGGCTTGAATACGTAGGTACGCAAAACATGCAGCATGTGGGGTGTGTTAGCACGCTGGTAGACCACGAAATAGCAGAGCTCATAGGCAAGAAAAGTTCCGAGCGACAGGTTGACATCGACGCACCAGATGCGCTTCCTGGGATACGATCTAGGTTCTTTCTCATTTGTCCGGTACTTGAAGCATAACGCACAACGGTTTTGCACGGACCCAGCGCCATTGACCACTGTGGATTGCTTCGCGAGCCTGCCAGAAGTAGGGGCTATTTAGCGACTTACACAGCCCTGATGATCGGAACCCAGCAACCACATTGCGAATTCCATGTCGGAAGACCGGTGGAAGCGTGCGATCCTGGCTTTCTGGAAGGGGTGCTTGTAGCTTGCAGGGATTTATCATCAGGGATTGTTCTAAATCTGGCGGCCTTGTTCCCGCTACTCTGCTTGAGTAGTCGGTATCGGCATGCTGACTTACTGCGCTTGTCGCTAAGTAATGCCCAACTTACCGCGCCTGCCAAAACCTCAACCTCGTCCTACTCCAGATCCAGAATCACCCACTCCATCCCACTCGCACACGCACAACGCCGGCCATCATTATGCAGCTAATGGCTCTTACCCCTTGGCCTGTCCCTGCCATGGCGCTACTATGGCTTCCTGTCCCGCGCCCTTTCTGCCGACGCCCAAAGTCTGCACTATGCTCTCGAATCTTACATACTCCCATACCTTACTCTTGTACTACGCGTATATCGTGCCCTTCGAGGCCCCTGGTTGGAGCTCGCCTAGTATCCTGCCATGCCCATGCACCGCCATAGCATTCCTTCTTTAGCATCTACAGCTACTCACTAGCCCACGCTGTTATCTGAGATCGGCTGCGGGCCATGGACTATGTCACCGAGATCTGACCAGGTACCTCTCTCGAGAGGCTGAGGGCCATTCAGCCTTTCCACCCCGCTGTAAGCCACTTGTGGACAGACCACCCGTTTGGCTTCGAAGCATTTCTCTTCCGGTAAGTTCTTGCAGGACCAGGACGTCGGCGCTAGTAGGACCCTTCCGCAAAACTAAGTCCTACATCGAGCCCTGGCCGGACCAGACTCATCTATCTCATATTCTCCTCCCTGGTATATCATCCTGCATGTTTACCTGCATTACCTGCATATTGTCAGATGCAGTTCATCCACTTTTCTCAACCAGTCACTGTTGCCTATACATTTCTGGCCGGAGAGCTGGAAACTTATAAGGCAGTCACCTCCCCGCGCCCCAAATGACTCTTTGCCTTTGCGTCACTACGCCTTGTTCTGTCCAATTCCTTTAGATTTCTTTGCTCAGGCTTCTCTTTTAGTCTGCTCGTTAATATATTTCATTGCTTCGTCGCCGTTCGTCTCGTCCYAGGCTATTTTCTGCTTTCCTCCCGTCGCAACCCACTTACCCCTCGATCGTTACCAAGTTACCCCGCTACGAACACCGTTGACTTCAAACAAAGATCGCCACCATGTGTTATCTTGTGGTCGAGAGGTACTCCGTGTGCCGATGCCTCTACTACAAGCACAACATCGACATGTGCCCAGCATATGGTCAACAAGGGCATAGCATCGTTGAGAGAACACTGCTGGTCGGATATGCCTGCGAGAGACATTCAAATTATCAGCAAGAGGAATCCTCCTCCTCACGGTACTCGGATTCAGGCTATGGTACAGCAAGCCATGGATCACATAGACACTCATCTCGCCGACACCGCAGATGAAACGTATTGTCTTCGGTAACTGGTTGTTCATGGCAATCACGACCACTCGTCGTCTTCGAGTTTGAGCACTGGATTCAATATCTCTATTCGTTTCGGGGAAGGACATCCTCAGCGCCACCGTCCGAACTCACCCTGCTCCTCGTCGGTCACGATCGGTTCATGCCACGCTCGGCGCCTTAATGTCCCGCCCATTYCCCCGGGCCCAATCCAGTCCTAAAACACCTCTCTCCACTTACACAACGTCACGACGAATACGAGCGAACRAAAGATATGCGCGATGCCATGATCCTCACGAAGTTATCGAAGGCGCAAAGAAGGGATACACGCTGGGCGCAGGCCCCACGCACACATGAACACAACTATCGACACGGTCTTTGAATATTGCAGCATTGAATAGCGAGTCTCGCATAGCATAGCGTCGGCATTGGGTCATTGGGCATGGTGTTTTCTTCTTTGGCGGCTCTTCTACTTCGTTTTTCGTTCCTTTTTGCTACAATTCTTTTTTCCATTTCAACGGGCATGGGACGGATAACGATACCTTGGAGTTTTGGAGGATTTCGGTTTCAAAGACTTTTCTTTTCTCTCTGGCATGACCTTGACTCATTCGTTTCTATGGATGTTGGGATCTGAGATTTCATCACTCCAGCTGCCCAGCGCACAATAATCTTTTCCTTAATATTTACACTAGACTCTTACAGGAGCGCGGTCTCCAGCTCAGGCAGCAAAATGGAGGGGTCACAATGGAAGGACGGAAATAGAGGGGGGTTCTGTCAAAAGCGAGGCTGTGCCCGCAAGAACAAAACATCATGTACAACCAAGTCTTGTCCTTTCTGAGTCATTATCATCGCACCTTTCTATCTCTCACATGTTGATCATGCGACGATGGCGTTGGGATATTTGAAATAGTGTCGTCCTGAGCATGCAGGCAGAGCTTCATGTGACAAGACGACTCATAGCCCAGGCACCCTTTTCAATGATTGGCCGGCCTCCAACCATCCAAAAACAAAAGAAAAAACAAAAGAAAGCCTAGTACCTGGGGTACTAGTTGGTTGTGTTGTAGCTTAGCCACAATACGAATACAAAAAAAACCTTCTAAAAGATTAATCCATCCCTGAGAACCAAAGAGGCAACAAAACATCCAATCCTACAAGGTTGACTTCTCTACTTGCTCGGCACTTAGCACGATCATAACTCCATGGAGTTATAAACCTGGAATTCCTCTTTCAATCTAAAAGTCAAGGTCAAGGCATACCAGCTTGGCTTTCGCGCTCCGAACCAGTACCGCATGCAGGCATTCGCAAAACCTCACGTACAAATCTTCGATCACTTGACGCAAGACATCGGACCCTAGGGCTCTCCTTCGCATTTGTCCTCTATGCCCGTCCGAGATCCGCGATAATACTTCCACATACTCTAAAGACGGATCTCCTTTCCCCAGGCTAGAAAATGATTATTATTATTCTCTAGTGTTRCAGTATCTTTCTGTCTCTCTCGGAAARTTTTGGTGTACGGTACCGACGAGATGGGACGGGGCATCGTCATTGGGTGCTGCTGTAGGGGGTTTGGCGCTATTAATAACTCCCGCGTGGTCCGCCAGATGGGTACCTTGTTTCTAGGTTCCCCAGGGGGGCCCAGAAGAACGTCGCTTTCCAGCCAGTGACCTTCAGAGGCCGATCACTTCACACTTGAGAATTCTAGATGCCCTCATGTTTTCTTGGGGATCTACCCCCTCACGTCAGATCTAAAAATGCACGGATGATAATATCTTTAATGTGTTTAAGCATACACGCCTCCTGCGCCCTTCGTGGAGTCGTAGTCAATCGGCAGAGATCTGGACTGTGCGTGTTATTTTTCATGCTCGATGGATACGAGGAGGGATCTCGCGGATTGTTGCCAAGTTCGAGATTGAGAACTCGTGTTTGATGAAACGTCTATTTAGAAAGGAAGAAAACTGGAAGAGGCAGTTGTTCGCATTATCTAGCCAAAGGGCAGATTTTGTGCTTCTAGCGTTGGAGTTGGGGTTGGGGCTGGGGAGGAAGAAGGATGTGGCTGGTAATGTTGCGAGTTGCGACTTCCGACTGCGGCGCTTGAGGTGCGTTGCGAGAAACATTTCTCGCAACACTATAATCGACTGCCGCTTGTTTGGAAAAGGGAAATGCCTAGTGCGATAAGGATGTGGCGAATATCTGGAAGGCTCGGCCCATGGATGGGGGCTGGGCAATTGCGCGTTTCCTTTAGTCTGGGGAATGCCCGTGATTGTGGGTTACGTGAGATTAAAGCAGAAGTTTCGATGGGCTCATTGAGTGGAAGCATCGAGGTCTCATGAACAGATTTGAAATCGCAGATAGCTATTTTTGAGGACTCGTAATGGCAATACGGGGTGCCCGAGGCCAAGGGTCCCGGAATTTTCGGCATTGATAGAGACGTAATACTCAAGGCGCTGCTTTCGAGATGGAGAAAGTGCCCGAGGTCCGTATGCATTGTATGCGGCACGGCGAGAAGAACATACCGGCATGGAGCTGTTAGGTCTGAGCTGCATGAACAGGTGCCAGTGTAGGTGACGAGTTTGGAGTTTTCTTTCAGCCTTATCACGTATATTGCCAATAAGACGGACCAGGCAGAAGGCTGGTTTGATTGTGCGTGACCATTTGCCTTAGCTGTACTGCCTAGCTCTTTCCCACATGTATAATAGGAATGGGCATGCTCAACTCAAAACATCCCTGCGAAGGCAGTGTCTCGATACCCTTTGATATTCGGTCTCCGGCTTGGGAAATTGAACTCAACCTCAACACCTTGACCACGAGCCCATTCCACAGCATCAGTGCCGACATTACCACACTCATTTAGTCTCAGATATTTGACTCCCATCTGAACGAAAGCCTTCACAGCCACTCCGGTTGTTTTTGTTCCAGAGACATCCAGCTTTCGTAGATTCGGGTACAAGCTGACAACCTGTATCAGTCGCTGCTCATTGAGTATCAAGAAATCCAGTGACAATTCTTCGACCGTTTCTGATGCAGGATACTCCTCTTGAACAAGTCCGTTGCTTGCTTCCAAGACACGATCGCCAATTAAAAGCGTTTTCAGATTTCCGCGTTTGATCGATTCTCGTGTGATATCTTGGATGAAGGGGCCATCTAGCATGGTCCTTTCACAGGCCAAAGACTCGAGCAACGGTGGAATAGTAAGCTCCTCATTACTAGTATATTCACACAAATTCCTGTTGTTTCGCAGTATGAGGTGTTTTAAGGTGAGGGGAAGCTTAGGCGTCAAAGGTCCGAGATTCATGTCGCTTAAGTCGAGATGTTGAAGGCGTTTCCACTGATGAAAATCCTGTGGCCCTCCCAAAATCCAATGATTCAAGGTAACAAACTCAACATTTGGAGCGGCCGCGATCAGTGAAGGCTATCGAAAAGTTAGTCTGGCAAGCGAGTCTGAGAAGATAAAGTGCTCGACAATTGAGTGATGACCGAGTCACTGAAATATGCAGACTTGTTATTGCATATCATCCCATCCGCACATTACCAGCTCATCAAGATAATAGAAATAAAAGTCGGTCTAGAGAAGCGGCCCCGCTGCCAAGGAAAGAAGGAACCTACAAGGCTTATGAATGAGAAATTTGTATACCCGGCACATCCAACAAGGCACAACTTCTTTAGTGAATTAAGTTGAGCAAAGCCTGATGATGGAAAGACGGCTGATTTGGCTTTGACTCGTAGAAAAGTGGCATCCGTGATTGTCTCTTTGCACGCCTTAAGCGTTTCTTCGACAGCGGAAACTAAGATTTCGCAATTGCTCCCCACGCACAGGGTGGTTATGCTCCGTGAGTAGGGTAGTGATTTGATCAGAGAATCTCCAATGACACCGTTCCCACGAATCTCGAGCCCCTGAAGCTTCTTGCAGTTGTTGGTGATGTATGTCATCTTCTGGGCATCTAAACTGGCCTTCAGCGTGACAATTGCATTATCGATTGTATATTTTGAGCGCTTCAAGTGAGCTCTCAATGATTTGTGACTGATCGGTCTCCGGGCATACGTTGTGTCCAGGTTGGTCCATAACTTGTGCGATGATTCAAGTAGGCGCTTCCATGGCTTTGAAACTGCTAGGCATATTCTAGAGCATCTTAGCAGGTGCTGACGGCGGTGCACAGGGGCGGACAAGACGTACACTCTATCTCTCATGGTTAGGTATTGACATACCATTTCCGCCAATTCGAGTGGCAGAAAAACAAGCGGGTCAAGCACTCTCTGCGGCTCAAGGGCCCGTTTCGCCTTGTTGAACATATGTTGTAGTGTCTAAACTTATTAGCTGTGCCACATGTTATCTACCACCAGGACTCCTCACTGTTCGCTCCCCATCAAGGCCAATTTTAACCTTGCTTAGACCCCTTTCATAAATTTTGAATGCCAGCTCAGGCTTCCCCTTCAATTGCAAGACTTTGCCGCATCGGAGATACCCCTAGGAATTCTCAGAGATGGCCAAAGTTTAATTCAAGAAATTTACCTTAGAGATCTCCGGCTTCAAATCTATCATCCGTTTAGCATCTAGCAAGGCCGGCTGGAACTGCTGCAGCTTCTCATATGCTGCAGCGCGATGATCCAAAGCCGTGAGCAGGATATGTCCGGAACTTATACTGACAGCCTAGGAGAGAAATCAGTAGACATCCGGAAGAGAGATCAAGCAACCAAGTCAATCATCTTGCGAATTCAGAAGGCTGAGGACAAACTTGGTTACGGGTTTGATCTCTGGGTTAGAGCGCGAATAAAGTACCTCAGTGAAAGCCGCCAGAGCTCCTTTATAATCCTTCCGCTGATACCGCCGGCGACCACGTTCCAAAGGGCCCATCCACTCTTCAGCAGCCATTGCGATGCTCATGTTGTTGTCGCAGCTTTTTGGTGAAGTCGCGAAGGGAAGGTTCAACGCGTCAGGATACGGGCTTGATTAGCTCACGTGACGTCGCATCTTGCTAAATTCACACCTCCCCCAACAACCTCATCTTGCTCGCGCTTTCTCCATTGGGATTTCTTGTTCTACAAGTCTATCTAGTTCTGCCAGACAGAGGGCCTGGTTGCTCTGAAAATTTTGACAAGTGGACTGGTTCAATTTGTCCAATATACGGAGCGGAGACCTCGAGTAGGCTCCATGGCCGGAAGACGAAGAAGTAGAGAGCTTTCTGCGGAGCTGCCAGGGAATGATTGCTGTACGAGTCTTGAAGAGGACTGCAAGCTCCAAGGAGGATATCACGTACTTCAAAGCAGCCATTAATGAGAAGGTTGAGAAGTAATTTTATTCACGCAAAGCTAGCCTAGTCATTCGTTCGATTGTTTAGTAGTGGCAGAGACCACCAGCATTGTCGTCGAGGGTCCAGGTTCCTGCAAGTCCGCAGTCAACCTCCTCATCAGGATGCTCATCGAGCTTTCCCAAGAAGAAATCGCCCTGGCCGGCCTTGCTCTTGAACTCTCTGCTAGCAACACGCTTCGCCCAGTGGTTCAAGGTTGGCTCTCCGGTTTCATCGCGAGCTTGTTTCAAGAATGGAAGCAAAGCTGTACCGCCAGTCCCCTTGAGCTTCTTGTTGCCGCTGGTGTCGTCCTTGTTCTGGCGAGAGGCTGTCGCAATGTTCATCTTGCGGCGCGTGGCCTCCGGACTCTTAGAGCGTGAATGAGATCTCGATTCCCGAGTTTTTAGAATGATGTATCGTGCGACCACGTTGATATGAATATCGCGGAAGGCACGCAGCATCGCAAGACAGGCATCGTAGGCCGTGGTCAATTCTAGGTTGCCTCGATTGGACTCAACATAATCGCGGATATTTGCAACCATAGTGAAATCTTCTAAAAAGCGCCGGTGGGATCCCGGCATGTACTTCCGCATTTCAAGCAGGAAGTTGTGCTTCGGTGGGGGTGCAGTACCCTCAAGCTCACTCTCGGACGACACATCCTTCTTTTCACCAGTTGGACGATGCTCGATGCCGAGAGCGATGTCAAAGAATTGGAGAATGGAGCTTTGAGCATTGCTTCCGCCGCTGAGTCTTTGGAACTCTCCGTTTCCAGTAGCATCCTCATAGAATACTCCATTCGGCAATCCGGCTTCTGCCATATTCTTACTACCGGCAAGGAAAGGTCGAATGCGATGGTAGAACACGTGAGGATCACATCCTTCATGCATACGGTGGAGGAGCGCGCCAAGATCATCAAGCCTTTCGGCGAATCTGCGAAGACAAGCGGTCACAAGAGCGCTGTCGTTGATCCTAGCAGCCTCAACAGCAGTAAGCATAAGTGGGAGGATTGGCGCTGCTCGTGCTTCAATTGCAACCGATACCAAATAGAACCATGACTCGTCAATCGACCCTGTGAACGTAGTGAGTGTGGCGAGGTTCTCAAGATTATCAACGTGTTCGTCTTCGAACAATGGCTTGAAGTTCCAGAGGCAAACGGCAGCATACGTCGCAATAGGGGGTACCTCAAGGTAATCCGAGATGTGGAGCAATGGGATGGAGATTGCAGGTGGCAAGCGCTAGGCAGATCAGTATAAGAAGAGGTTTTTGGAAATGAGAACGAGCCTCTGAAGGGCTGTCACCACCCCAGATGTAGCCATGTGCCATGAAGCAGAGCAAAGAGTAAGCTCGTCTCCACTCCGCGTCGTGTTCCAGACCAGCAGTAGAGAGGACAGGGAGTCCATCGACAACCCCGCGGAGTCGCTTGCTCAGCACCAAACCTTGCAGGTTCGCCACGACCGCTTCCCACTTGTTATAGTAGGGATCGGGGAGCCTCTCGAGAGGCAGCTGAGACGGAAGAAAACCATATTCAGGTGATATTCCGTAGTCGCTAAGGACGGGAAGAGGAGGAAGCATTCTTGGTGGGAGTCTTGGTGGGAGTTCTCGTTTCGGTCCAGACGCAAGGAGTATACAGATCTTTGTCCGATACTCCTCAGCCGTGCGGGAATCCTAAGATGCGGTCTAATGTTACTTTGGACTGTTGTGGAGGATTTTGAGCAATTTGATCAGAGAGGGAAAGAGGGAAAGAGGGAGAGGGAAAAATGGACAAATGGACGAATGGAAAAATATGTAGGAGGTTGCGTGATGGGAAGGGAAAGGCTCGGAAGAAGAGAAGAGAAAGCGCTTCTGCTTTGTCACACTACTGTACTTTCGATCCTCATGCGGGCCGCGGTGAAGCGCGCAGGCGGGCAGGCGGACAAACAGAACAGGAAGGAAAGAGGGCTGCAGGGCTGCAGGGCTGCAGGGACCCGCTCGTGGATCCGGATTGGACAGCCATCGGTCCACGCCCACAAAGCCGCGTCAAACACGCGCACGAATCCAAGAGGCGCAAAATATGCAGAGCTCTCTGCGGATCATCGATTTTCCACGCCSCGCGCGCTTGCCAAGCACCGTCGGGCTGCATCGCGGAGCTTCGTTGCGCGCGCATCATCATCCAAATGACAATGATAGACCCAACGTAGTTATGGCCGCTGTTCGCCAGCAGGTTTTGAACTGGCTGTACAGTGTCCTGACAAGCGTGAGGCTTCTGCAATCCGAAGGCTGCTCTCTTTGCTAAGGCCATACAGGAATACAGAGATGTGAATCGCACCTACAACGATGTTGCGCAGGCCCTCTCCCACTACTCCACGCTCTCTCCGAAGACAGATGTCTATAGTACGCTCCCGTGCGATTGCGCCCTTTGTAGCACGAAGCTGACGCTGCGAAACACAGCTTACGAAAACGGATCTTCTGCTCTTCTCCTCCAACTCGCAGGCACCCTCCCCGTAAACTTTCGAGGCACGACGTATCGATTTCCAATAGCCCTATGGGTGCAACACGGGTATCCGCAGGAGGCACCATTAGTATATGTGACGCCGACAGAGACAATGGCAATACGGCCGGGCCAACACGTTGATCCGCAGGGCAGAATCTATCATCCATATCTAGTGGGATGGGCCGAGTTCTGGGATGTGAGTTACCGCCTGGCAGACTCAGTCGTGATTACTTCAAGCTTTTCAGATAATTCGGCTGCTAACATGGAAACAGAAGTCTAATATACTGGATTTTCTAGCAATATTGCGTGACGTATTTGCCAAGGAGCCTCCCGTCATCTCAAAACAACAGCAAAATGCCCCTCCTCGACCAGAGTCAGTGCAAGCTCCTCCTCCCATACCTCCACTTCCTCCTGGTAGAGGTGTAACTCGTTCTACTTCTGTAACTTCGAATGGTAGCAAGCACGCTCAACCACCGCCTCCGCCACCCAAGCCAGCCGCTCGCCCGCAGCCCTACTCTTCCCCAAGCCCTTCAAAACAAGATACCGGACCACCTTTGCCACCACTACCCCAACAAAATGCCTACGATGGAGGAAGATATGTCCCACCGTTACCGTCGCCACCGGGTGTACGACAACCGCACGCACCTCAGAGAAGCAGCAGCCTTAGATACGAGACGGCACCTCCTTTACCACCTCAACCCCCCATTCAACAAGGCCCAAGAGACTCGCACAGTCCAGTTAGTCCAATTACCCCACCAGAAGATCCATATAGGCGGCCTTCCTATGCTCAAACATATCAGCCACCGCAACAATCCCAACAACCTCAGTATGCGCCTAATACGAACCAACAAGGCGGCCCTCCGCAAAATCGGCCCCTAATGCCACCCTCATATATCCAACAGCAGCAGCCCCAGCCCAACCAACAACCCCAATGGCAACATCAGCTGCCCTACCTACAACAGGCTCCACCCCCTCAGCCCAGGCCAAAGCCTCCACCACCACCGGACCTCCTTGATGCCCCCCTCACTCTCTCCCTCCCCACCAACGCCACACCAAATCTACCGGCCCCTCCGATTCCACCCAACCCGGAAAAAGACATGCTCCTACACAATATCGGCCTAGCCCTCCAATCTCAGCGCCAACACACACGAACCCAAACTACTTCCTCCCTCCCAGGCCTCAACTCCCAACACACCGCCATGCTCGCCGCACTCTCCCACATGCAAGCCGAGATCTCCGCGCTCGAATCCTTAAACAGCCTCCTTGACAACAACAAAGCGGTCCTGCATGCCGCGCTGCACGATGCGGATGCGGTCATCGAGTCTAGCCAACACCGGACGGCGCCGAATATCGACGAGCTGCTAGTCGCGCCGACGGTGGTTGGGAATCAGCTGTACGAGCTTGTGAGCGAGGAGCGGAGTCTGGGGGACGCGTTGTTTGTGCTAGGAAGGGCTGTGGAGCGGGGAAGGGTGAGCGCGCCAGTATTTGCGAAAATGACGCGAAGTTTGGCGCGGGAGTGGTATTTGAAGAAGGCGCTAGCGAAGAAGATTGGGAAGGGGATGGGGTTGAATACTTATTAAGATTAAGTGTATCTATCTAATGAGTACAATTTCCTGGTGCTTGAATTTTATTAACTGCATATAGCGATTGAAGGTAAGAAGTTCGGGCTCTGTTGATACTGGCATTATGACTTCCCTGGACCAGCAGCTTTTCCCTTTTCCCGGCCTCTACAGAGCAGACGCATGCGCCGGAGCTCCTCTGCCCTCATTGGTTTGGGCTGCCTCAACGCGCAATGTGCCTTTTTCACTACCATCTCGGGCTCGCTTTCAGGTGAAGCGTAACCAGCCCTGTTGTTCTCATCCGCAATCTTTCTAGTCTGCTTCAGTGGAGTAGCGTTGCCCGTTCGAATGACAGCCTTCTCTTTTCTAACCTTAGTGTCATAAGCACCATCCTGGACTTCGTCCAGAATATATTGAATATCTTCTGTATTCAAGCCTAGCTCGCTCTCTGGAATTTGAGGCGGTTTCGAAGCGGATAGCTCAAACATGCTCTTTCGAAGATTTAGATTCGAGCCTCCTACAGCCGCTGGAAAGTTTTGCTCTGTTTGGTTAGGTCTCACCCATTCCTTCTGTTGGTCGATGTTCTCAAAAAGCTTGATTCTTTCGCCAATAAGTTTGCTCGTTACTCGCGGTCTTGGTTCAGGGACTAAAGCTTGCTGAGACATCCGTCGTTGTGCGAAGCGAGGGGGAGGATGGTCTCTGTCTGGCGAATAGTCTACAATGGTCTTGGGAGATACAGCTGGTGTTCTCTTGCTTCTATATTTGGGTATAGGKAGTAGAAGCTGAGGAGCCAAGTCAGAGCTGATTGTCTCCCTTGCCGTTCTCACAGCCAAGTGAAGATACGCAACGGGTGTCTTTGAAGGTGACAAGGGCAGCGCGAAGCTCTGAGTCTTCAATGAAGTAGCTCCATCAAAGATTTTCTTCATCTCTGCCACTTTAGATGGTTTCTTTGCAAGACATCCACCTTGTTCGAGTCTCAATGGGCTATTGTGATTTGCAATGCCATTGCGGTAGCTTTGAATGGAAATGGGACTCGATGCGACCTCGGGTACTTCTGCGTGTCGAACCTCTGAACTTTTAGCCTGCAAAATCGCCTCGATCTTGTCGCTGATCATCTCTCGTCTTCGGCTTAGTTGCCCACAAACATTCAGATCCAATTGTGGACTAAGTGGTTTGCCGCGAGGACTTCGTGTTGGGGTCTTTTCTGTACTGGTAATAGCTCCAAGATCTTTCCTGCTGCTACTATTACCATCTAACGGTCTGAAGCGATCTCGATCCCGAGAGCGTTGTACGCTATTATTCAACGTTCGTTGATAGCATGATGGTTGCGATGTGGTAGACTTCGCTGGCGAGGAAAGAGTCATCTTCGCTTTAGGTACTGTTGATCTAGCCACAGGATTGAACGTCCTCGTTGAGGAAAAATGAGCTGACTTGCTTGGACTTTGTGCTTTCGGTGTCTTGACCTCGATATTCCTTCCACACGACACGCAATTGGCATGGTTTCGTTGATGTTGTAGGGGCGTTCGTGGAGCCGACGCGTGTGCCAGTGATGGCGGAGCTTTTATATTTGCTGCAGATACTGCTGCACAATACATCAGATCAGCTTGCGAGGGATAGATGAAAGGTCATACGCACATCCGTCGTAGAATCTGATTATATCCCTTATTGTCCTACGTCTTTTCAGGCCTCTTCCATTTGACCCCGTCATCGCAATATCGGTGGGAATACTCCCATCCTTCTGGTGATGCATGATGAAACTTTTGAAAGCATTACGCAGTCTGAAGGATCTAGATCTATTTGGGAGCCTAGGCTTCTGAGGCCTCTCGTTTTCATCTCCTTGTTCTGATAGGATGTTAGGCAGCCTAAGGGAATTTTGTCCGGCTGCCGCATTCTCATCAATGGAGCTGATGTTGGAATCCAACTCAAGACTATTACTTCTAGGACTGAAGATTATGGATAGCTTCTTCTTCAGCTTGATTGCGGTCTGGCGTCTCGATGACTTGCTCGGTAGACAAAGGGCGGCGGGTCGTAGCGATGTAATCTCCAGTGGTACACTGATAGCATCGAGCTGCTCGAACTTGCTAACAATGGAGAAGACGTTGTAAGGCGTTCCATGAGGAAGTCGTGGTGTGGAAGATATGGACGGTCGGGATTGCTGTGGTGGCTTGTACTGATCATTTTCAGAGTACTTAGTGTTGCAGGACTGTGTTTGTCTGGTGCGTCGAGTACGCCCGGAGGTCGAGCGGAAATAGGAATCAACAGTGTTATAAGGCATGATAACATACTCCGGTCAGTTGAAATTATGATTGCTGCGGAGCAGCTGCAGATAGGAGCCGCACGATAATCGGAGTAAGTTGTGGTAATCATACACAATATCCCATCACAGAGTACAGTGTAACTAAAAAGTCTTGCAATTGTTGCATTTGCATGGAAAGAAAGAAGTCCGGTATAAGATGTCCAATGTTCTTTCCAGGCTTGTCACTTAGTAGCTCTACAACATAATGAAGGAAGTTGCGACTGGGAAAAATCAATTAAGGAAAGAGCAACCTCGAATAGGCGCTGAGTAGCCAGCCTGATGGCTGCTAAGATGTTATAACGAAAAGAGAAATTATGTGCGCCCAACGACTTATCCACTTCTGGTTTCCAAGACCTCAATTCATCAACACCGTCTCAAAAGTGTCCGTTCAATAGCCACACTAAATGCATCCACATCTCCCCAACCTTTGGTTTCATCCATATCCTATTTCTGTACAGGCTCAATACCATAAAATCGCTCAACTCTCACGCCTAGACGCTCGAGATCCACCTCAGTACTGTCCCTCTGCGAAGGAGAGGGCCCGATGGCGATGGCTGAATTCTCTCCAGTAGGAACAGCCAGGGGAGTATTGCTGGGCGCGGCGCTGCCCTTTCGACGAGACATGAAGTTGAAACTCGATGATATGCCCGTAGAAAGAGAGCCGAACTTATCGCCCGTGGATCTCGAGAACCCTTCTGGGCCTTGCGATCCGCTGGCATTCGGGCTTCGCATTGAGCAGGTGGGTGAGTTCGGGGTCACAGCAGCCCAGAGACTTGAGAGTGGGAGGAGGATGACGACGACGATGTTGGTTAGCGACCCTGCTTGAGGGAAATTTCTGGGACGAGTCCATTCGACGACTGCAAAGATGGCTGTTCAATGTTAGCTGTGATGTTCAAACTCTCGGGCAAGACAAGCTAACAAGGGATGATCATGGTACCCAATGCCATAACTGTGATAACTTCCATCTTGGACCATGACGGCTGATTCAAAGCTCTGCGAGCCCTAAGGTTCATGACTAACTTTGTGGCGAAGACAATCGTGAAGTACCATATAGCTATTGTTTCAGCAGCCAAGGCCCCGTTGATAAGCCACTGATACGGTCTAAATGTCACACCTGTCACAATTGATTTGGTATTCAAAATACCTTCTGCTACACGCCAACCCATAGCATTGAGGAAGACCAGACAGGAGAAAAACATGRCCACGTGTCGGATGATKGATTCCAAGACCGTCTTCAGAACAGTATAAGCCTGCAAGAAGAGAGACAGGTTGACCAGGATTGTCAGGAAGATCGGCAGGATAGCACTGGTAATGCTCACAATCTTATCGGATGCTGGTACCACGGGCGTATCGAGCGAGAAGTACGTGAAGAATCGTTCGTAGTTTGAAGTATAGTACAACGCGAGGAAGAGACGGGAGAGGAAGCCGACAAGGAGACACGCAATGTTGAGATTGAAGAGCATGCCCCATCGCTTGGCGTCTGAGGTGAGCAGCAAGACGCATAACAGCATCAGTATGCATGCCCCAAGCTGCGCACCGTAATTGATAGCCATAGCGAAGTCCATCTCATGAACGGAGTCAACCAATGTCATGTTGATCGAATAGGGAGTAACACCATCTGCGAGGAGGAAAGTCAGATTTTGGGCGTAGGGGTTGAATGTCGAATTGATTGAGTTCATTTTGGCTGCTAATCGTCAGAGTGCTTGAGTTGATAGCTGTCGAAATGGTCAGAACTTTTGCGAGAAGCACGGGTATTAGAATCCCTACAGATTCAARTGTAGAGTGATTTGTTCGCGTTAAGTGCACTCCAGACCAGCGGAGATCTCTGTTTCCGGACGGACCTATGACTTGGAATCTTGAGACAGCCTTCGGTGCCGGATTCTCGCATCAGCTTCCGGGCGTTGAGAAGAATCGAAAGAAAGTCGAGGGAAGTGAAGATAAATACAACGTAGACTCGAAGGCTTTATCTATGTGGAAAGGCTTGCTCTGCGTTTCTGAGGTTTTAACAAAGGAGAAAGACTGTGTAGATGTTTAGTTAGTGGAACGGTTAGTGGAAATAGGAGTAGTAGAACTTGTGTTGAAGTTGTTTTTGACCGATCGTATACAATATTATGAGAGCTCGCCATTGAGAGGATGAGTGTCTGCTGAAGATAATGAATCTGCAACATATTGTTCCAGACTCTTGGATGCCTAGCTCTCTTTGCTAGAAGAATAATACGAAGGAAGTCGAACAATGATGTCTGAAAGGGGTAAGAGCACGTCGGATAATTATTCCTCGCTTAGCTTCATATTGTTCTCCAACGCCTCATAAGCCCTACCCGTGCGGGAGTGGATCTGTGGAATGGAGCGATACCACATGCCCGTGAAAATCAAGGAAACTTATCATAATCACTGTGATTTGTAAGATATCCATTCAACAAAAAGAATTTGCGTCTTGCAATGTGGTGGGAAGTCATCGTCGATGAGCGACCCTAATTGAGTGTGGAGGGAAAACCAACAAGATCAAGAGCTGGGACGCAAGTGAATTTATCAGATCCTAGAGGCGAGGCTGAACACAATTAGGAGAACGAACAGCAACCTACTACGGCTATGATTCTCCTAGTCCTTCAATATCGGCTGAGTCTCAAAAGTCTCAGTAGTGGCCCATGACATCAAACAGTCTGGTAAAGCCTTCGCTCACAATCTCCAGCAAGGAAATCATCTCCGGCCTCTTGGTGTCATTGTTTCGTTTCTCATCCAAAATTGGTATTACTCAAATTGGCCGCTATTCCTAAGCCTTGCTCCCATCATGCTAACCCCCCTATCAACCTTGTGGCTCCCACCTGATTCTTCATTGCTCGGCATCTAAACTCCATGACTGGTCGTTAATTTTGACTCGATTCGTTTTTCGTAAGTAAGAGGTGTTTTGGCGCATCTCTTCCAAGCGACTCTCCACTGACACGTCAACATCTTCGGTTGGGGAGCCTTGTCCAACGTCTCCTTCAGCGGTCTGAGAGAATGCCCAGTGTTGAGAAGCCTTCTTAGCCATAGCACGCGGTGGCAAAGGGATATGATTATATCGGAAGTCCAGAATAGCTGCATAGCGAGAGCGGTAGGATAGGAAACCTAGGAAAAGACCAATGATCACCCCAAAAACAACGTCATCGGCATGGTGTTGCTATTTGTGAGTCTTTAGCAAAGGACAGRTTGACACGAGTAAAGCAAAGCCAACCTACATGAGATAGATACATTGATCCTGAGATGAGGGACGCTCCTATCAATGGAGCGACAGTACCGGTCAATGCCCACATGTTCGAAGCGTGGTCAGCGAAAACTTTTAATTTCGCGTTTAGGTAGAGTGAAGTGAAGGTAGCGGCAGCAAAGGAATTAGCAGTATGGCCGCTAGGGAAGCTCTGCATGCTTCGTGAAGTCAGCATCTGGGCCGTAGTACGGTAAAAGAACTTGAACTGACGCCTTCTTGATATCGTACGGAGCTCCAGTGCAAGCCGTTGAATTCAACCAATATCTATCTTTTCCAATCTCCTTGAACGCGAGACTAAAATCGGGTTGGCAAGCCTCGATGAAGTATGGTCGGAAGCCGCCGATGAACTGCTTCAGGATGGTAACGATGAAAGTCCTATCGATTCGATTAATACAAAGATGCAGAGAAGTATATAGATCAAAATGAGGCTTACGTCGCGACCACTGCTCCCAAGACACCCATTATGCCAGCATGGAAGTTCCAAAATCGGTTGGGTCGAGCCTCGAAAGCTGCCACAACCACGAGCGGGACACAAACGACGACGAAACCACAAGACCATGAAGGCAATGCTTCTGGTCTCCATGGATATTCAAGGGCCATCGGTAGTCGAAAGCCACATCCAGGATTGTGAAGGGAGCCACACGAGCCGGGCTGCCATAGCGGAACGACGCGGTTTTCGACATAGTACATTGGGGCTATCCAAGCACCCAGAGTAAGAAGCACAACGGTAAGGATGGAAGTGTAGTCCGACCAGATGGTCTGCAGAAGGTAGGAGGAGGCCACCGATGCTGACTCTCGAGGATCGTTTGCCGCAAGAGCCTGTTCATCAATCTTCAAACCCATGACATGCGACATGAGATACGAGAATGCATACGCGTGGCGGAATGACAGGAACGGCCATGGCATCGATTTCCCTTAGAGATACATGCGGTAGTAGCTGAAGTGAGGCGGATAGGAGACAGCACGAGAGCGGACAAGAGAAATCTTCAAGAAAAGCAAGCTTTGGCGTTCTCGGCGCAAGGAAGGCGCAACCAGTCCTCCTTCCGTCAAAGGAAGAGCTTCTGAGACGCCCATCCTCAGCCGGACYGCCCCTTCACAGCCCGAAGYATTACTTGCACGCAACTTCATCGATGGACAGCGTCATGCCTGCAAGCAATGGTTTTCAGGGCAGGGGAGGGGATGTCCACARAAAACGAGCCGAGCACGTGGGGATGAGGGCGTCCGGCCCAGCCCCCTGCGACTTCGGAGATGTCATGGATTCTCGGGAACGAAAAAAAGAAGAAGAAAAGGCAACAAATCGAGACGCAAGMCGCCGGTCCGTCGAGCCATAGGTCTGCMCCTGCTGTGAGCAATCAACGGTCGTGTATTTGGAAAGAAAGACGCTCCCCACACGTCCGTCGATCCCCCCGTTTTCCTGGTCCGGAGCGCATCGGGCAAACACGGCCCTCCCTCATACTGTACCTCGTACGTCAACGCTGGCTTTCCGCAGAATCTACCCCGCCATCTCCATCTCCATCTCCATCTCCAAGGTGGCTCCCCACCAAAGGTTGTCCGTGATAGCCAGGCACTTGGATCCTCCACCARCCTCCTCGTTATCACTATCATTTCCGAGCGTCAATTCTCCTTCAACGACACAGACAAGACGATTCAGTTCAAATCCGCAGACGTTAGAAAAGTCCAAGATGTCGAATCAACCCAACCACCCCACCTTGCTCATTCCGGGCCCTATTGAGTTTGACGATGCAGTCCTACAGTCCATGAGCCATTATAGGTCAGTCAATTCAAATGCATACCTGCATCTACAATGCAACTTCTCTCTGAATTTCGCTGACCGTACTCTTTTGGCAGTGAGAGTCATGTCGGCGCTCCTTTCGTTGCCACATTCGGAGAGACACTCTCCATGCTAAGAAAGCTCTTCCAAACCACCGACCCTGCCTCCCAACCATTCGTTATATCAGGCTCTGGAACCCTAGGCTGGGATCTGGTTGCTGCAAATCTGGCTGAGCCTGGCGATGATGTCTTGGTTCTGCATGCTGGGTACTTCGCGGACTCCTTTTCAGATTGCTTCGAGACATATGGCGTGAAAGCAACACAGTTGAAGGCACCTATTGGCTCAAGACCTCAACTTCCGGAGATTGAGAAGGCCTTGAAGGAGAAAAAGTACAAGCTCTTGACCGTCACGCATGTTGACACCTCCACAGGCGTGCTGAGCGAGCTTAAGGCCCTCTCCGAGCTAGTACACAAAGTGTCTCCGGACACTCTGATCATTGTAGATGGTGTATGCAGCGTTGGGTGCGAGGAGATCGAGTTTGACAAATGGCAGCTAGATGGTGTCGTCACAGCTAGTCAAAAAGCAATAGGGTGTCCCGCTGGTTTGTCTATTTCCATGTACAGCGGCCGCGCGATCAAGACCTTCCAAAGTAGAAAGGCACCACCCGGATCATATTTCGCATCTTTCAAAAATTGGCTACCAAGTAAGTTAATACCGAATCACACCTTCGAGGTCCCAGCCGAAGCTGACCTATTGGACAATTAGTCATGCAAAACTACGAGGCTAAGAAAGCCTCCTATTTCGCTACGCCTYCACCGCAGCTAATCCACGCTCTCCACACGTCTTTGACTCAGATTCTCTCAAAGCCATTAGCAGAACGATTCGCGGCTCACCGCAAAACCTCCCAGAGAATCAAGAAGGCAGTGACAAATCTAGGCCTTAAGCAGCTTGCCTCCAACCCAGCGGACCAGGCTAATGGRATGACCGCCGTTTACCTCCCAGAAAACGTGAAGGCTCCAGAACTACTCCCCAACTTGTTGAAGAAGGGCGTGATTTTCGCTGGTGGACTTCACAAAGAGATCGCTGCTAAGTATATCAGATTCGGGCACATGGGAGTGAGCGCTGTAAGTGTTATCTATTTTCCACAATTGATCGGCAAGCTCGGAGGATTCACTGACAATCATCCAGACGGACCCCAAACGCGACGACATTGATCGCGCGATCAAGGCTTTGGAGACAGGGCTGGGAGAGGCGGGATACCAAAAAGCATAAGAGGATTCCCTACGGGACATTCATTAGGTCGGGAGCTAAAAAGAAAGTTTCGATGTAGATATTCCCACGTTTAACAAATCACGAAAGATATTGGCACGATTGCGCCTAGTAACGTATTAGTTTKCCTCTTCAGTGTAACATAGTGCTCCTGCGATGTTGTCATCGCCCACGCCAATCAGAGCAGCTTTCAACAAGGGAGAGGCGCCGCGCCTTGGCTAAATTCGTCGCAACCATCGCTACCGTATGCCTTCGACTCCAGTAGCTAGTGTATGCACGTGCTTAACGCAATAGGTACCCAAGGAACCGACTTTGGACCCCTTCTGGTGGCGTACCTGAGTGAGGCTGAGGATAGCCCTCGAGCTGCTGGGGTAACCGAAGCGTTCTAGTCCCCCAACCACTCTGTGGACAAAGTCGCAAAAGGAATTTTTAGACAACGGGATGGCTTTGAGATGGTTTCCTGTCGATCTAGACGGTATTCTAGCACTAGTGGTGCAATCGTGTGGAGAAACTTGCGAAGACAGCTCCTCGGGAAAAGGTGGCTGGTTGATCGGTCGACTAAGTGTATATAAGGCCTTGCACCTCCAGCTTTTCCCTCTGTCAACCGCAACCTCCTCCTCTTTCAGACGTACTGTCATTATATCTGAATACCACAATCGTTTGAAAAATCACATACCTCCAACCTTCAACATGCGTTTCTCCACTATCCTCCTCCCAGCTCTCGCTGCTACAACCATGGCACAAAGCTCCGTAAGTAACTCCTGTTCCTCGATCTGAGGTACAGCCTGACATGCAACAGGTGCTCCGGCCTTCCTCCTCCACCTCTGTGACTTCCAGCAGAGCCTCCAACTCGACCACAATCCGCACTGGCACCGCTCCTGTCGGCACTGGAGGTGCTACCTCTCGCCCAGGCAACTCTACCGTACCCGTTGGCACTGGCTCCGCTACGAGAACAGGAGCTGGTAGCTCTGCGACTGGTGTTGGTGGTGCTGCCTCCAGCTCTCGCGCAGGCTCAGCAACTAGTACTCCTGCTCAGACTACTGGAGGTGCTGCTACCGTTGAAATGGGTGCTTACGTGATGGGCTTCGCCGGCTTGTCCGGTTTGATCGCTGCTTTTTTGTAGATTAGGGGTACCAGTTTGATGTATTAGTGGTTGGGATGATAATAGAACGTACTAATACTTGCTGGGTTAAGAAGGGAAAATTTTATAGAGAATGTACTTAGCTTATGACATCGACGATAATAATATCATAATTGACATTAATACAGCACCACTCGCATATTTGTGACGCCCCAACAAGTTCTCTCCCACTTTGTGAGTTTGCCATTGTGCCATTGATCAAAGATCGTTGCACAGTATGAATACGGGAATTTGCAGGGGGTAAGATTGAGATGCACAGTCAACATCATGTAGTCATACCTGCCGCACGACGGAAAAGTGGTGAGGTCACTATCCATGATCCGAGAAGAATCTGGTTGAAGGCGCCGAGGTCCGCACCAACGCGTGTAGCAGGCGTACAGGAAATAGAATAATTCGTTCGCCTTTCACTCCGCCTAGATCAATTTTATAGAAAGAGACCGTCTAGATCTTCACAAGTGTCGCGTGTTCTGCCGGYTTCTACCTCCATTCAGCCTTACCCGCGTTAAGTTCGACACGATAGCCATCAAGCTCCTCGTAATACTTCGAATTTTGCAAGAAATGCGAAATGCTCTGCATGGTCAAAAAAAGACAAACCAAAAAGGAAAGGAGTCTTAAAAATAAAAGCTGACATAGTTGGAGCCGCCAGGGCTATTCGATTAGAGTATGTATATATAGTCAACGAAAGCCCTCTGTCTAGCCTTTGAGTCTAATCGGCAGATTGCTCTTAGAGGCTGGCGTCCTATACATGGATTCGAAGGTCTGTTTGGAGCTCGGTCGAAAGCTGGTTCCGAACGCGTAGCATGGAATCGTGAACAAGAAAAGCTTCGTGATGCTTGCAACAGATACTTGAATGAGAGTGGAAATGATAAAAATTTTGAGGAATGAAAGACGTGGATTCGATCAAGAAAGTGTCTGGGAGGGAGGACAGCAAGCTCGAGAGAAAGGCGCGATGCAGCTTGAATCAAGGACACTGATTTTTCAATAAGCCTCTCCCCTTAATGGAGCAGCCAAAATTCCGCGCTTTCGGCATGTTCGCGATACCAAATCATACCATCACCTCCTCAAATGTCGACTGGGAAACCTTGTGGAGGGCTTGTCCTCTTTAGGATGAAATTTTCGAAACACATCTGTGGCCACTTCATCATGTGAAATTCTTGTACGGGACAGGAGCTTCTCTACTATCTCACAATCGGAATTGACTTTGTCGGACGGTCATCCTAAGATCTAAATTACATCTACCTGATGCCCCCATAATAAGTGGATGCCCCAACCGCAAGGCTTGAAAGAATGCACAACGTTGGCAGTGATGTATGCTCGAGCTTTCGTGAAAGATGACATTGATCTTAACCTGCAAAGCAGTGACCAAGTGATAGCAGAGAGCTGGAAGACATTGGGTCCTCCAAGGCAAGCTTGACACGGGATTTATGTATCAGGACTGGGGCACTGTGCAGATGACAATGCCTTCCGAAGCCAAAAGCTCCGGGCTATGATGTGGTGGTTTTGTGGTCCGTCCCCGCAAGAAGTGTTGCGTTTCGAGACATGGCCCCGGCCCGAAGAGAAGTCGGTGTGAAGGTGTGAATTCAAGAGGCTGGTGGCTGGAAAAAAGGATCGGATCGTATCCGCCAGCAATTCCAAAGGCGGTGGCTGGGCGACAAAGTGATACCTTAGGCAAAGAAGCACAGAAGCAAAGAAGCGCTAGCCTCGTTAGCGCATAAATCCTACGGGCTGTATCCAGCCTCACGGATTGTGCCCCGCCAAAGCCAACCATCAACTTCAACGCCGGCGTCAACAACCAACCGATCCCCAAAAGACGAGCCTCCCCTTCAGCGTGAGCTGCGTGAAAACCCCTTGGAAAGCGGACACATCGATCGCTGCAGGAGAAGGTGACCCTTTCGAGACCAGGCGGCGAAGATGGCTCCTACCATTGAAGAGCTTGACGCGACGGTCCGCCAGTTCTACGAAGGCCGAGGAGAATCGGTCAGTACAAATGAGTTTTRGAACTCTGCGTGTTTCCGTTCAGGATTCTTACTGACGCGTTGTGGGACAGCAAAAAGCTGCTCAAGCCTCCCTGAATCAGGTATGCTATTTTGCGCCTCCGATCTCTTGACACCAGAACCAACCGACTAACCCACCGAAACAGTTCAAGGAGGACCCGGACGCCTGGCTTCTCGTCGATAAGATCTTACAGGATGCTACATACCCGCAGACCAAGTGTCCGTCTCCCGCTTAACTTTGCCGCTGATACGCTTACAAATGAATATAGACTTGGGCTTGCAAGTGCTCGATAATGTTATCATGACGAGATGGAAGGTCTTACCGAAGGAGCAATGCCAGGGCAAGCATTTCTTTGTGTTCTCACGTAGCTGCTGCTGACCGATGCTCAGGCATCAGAAATTTCGTCGTCGGCTTCATCATCCAGTCTTCCGGCTCCGAAGAGTCGTTGAAACAACAACGTACCCTCCTCAATAAACTCAACCTCGTCCTCGTCTCCATCCTCAAACAAGAATGGCCTCACAACTGGCCCACTTTCATCAACGAAATTATTTCCTCGTGTCACACAAGTCTCTCGATATGCGAAAATAACATGGCGATCCTGCGGCTGCTGTCGGAGGAGGTCTTTGACTATTCGGCTGAGCAGATGACTTCTACGAAGACTAAGAATTTGAAGACTACTATGTGTGCAGAGTTTTCTTCCATTTTCCAGCTTTGCAGCGAAGTTCTGAACAGTGCCACGCAAGCCAGCCTGATCAAGGCTACTTTAGAGACATTGCTTCGATTCTTCAACTGGATTCCTCTTGGCTACATCTTTGAGACTCCCATCATCGATACCCTTCGCACACGATTTCTCGAGACGCCCGAGTTCCGCAATGTTACATTGAAGTGCTTGACTGAGATTGGAGGTCTGCAAACGGGAACCCAGAATGCATATGATGAGAAGCTAGTACAGATGTTTACGGAGGTCTTGACGACGATATCCAAGATCATCCCTCTTTCTCTGGACCTCAAGACGACTTATAACTCCAGCAACTCCAAGGATCAAGAGTTTATACAGAACCTTGCGCTTTTCCTTACGAACTATTTTAGTGTACATCTAACCGTGAGTTCTCTGTCCCCACCTGATTCTTCGTAGCTAATTCTGTTCAGCTCATTGAGAACCTTCCAAATCGGGATTTCCTTACTCACGCACACTTCTATCTCATCCGGATATCGCAAATCGACGACCGAGAGATTTTCAAGATTTGCCTCGAATATTGGACCAAGCTTGTCTCCGAGCTATACGAGGAGATGCAATCACTTCCGATTCAAGATGCGAATCCGCTCCTTAGCATGGGCGTGGGAGGTATCACCAATGCAGGAGCCCCGAACCCAAGTCTGCTTGCCAACTATCCTCTACGCAAGCACAAATACAACGAAGTCCTTTCAAACCTTCGAATGGTCATGATCGAAAAGATGGTCCGACCCGAGGAGGTYTTGATTGTAGAGAACGACGAGGGTGAGATTGTTAGAGAGTTTGTGAAGGAGAGCGATACCATTCAGCTTTATAAGACTACACGAGAATGTCTTGTATACCTTACCCACTTGGACGTTGTTGATACCGAAAATATCATGACTGACAAGCTCGCTCGCCAAGTCGATGGATCTGAATGGTCATGGGCCAATTGCAACACCCTATGCTGGGCTATTGGATCGATATCACTTGCGATGAATGAAGAGACCGAAAAGCGATTCCTGGTCACCGTGATTAAGGATCTCCTTGGCCTGACCGAAATGAAGCGAGGTAAGGATAATAAAGCTGTAGTGGCCAGTAATATTATGTATATTGTTGGACAGTATCCACGATTCTTGAAGGCGCATTGGAAGTTCCTCAAGACCGTCGTCAACAAGTTGTTCGAGTTCATGCACGAGTCACATGAGGGCGTCCAGGATATGGCCTGCGATACTTTTATCAAGATCGCGAGACAGTGCAAGAGGCATTTTGTGGCCCTTCAGCCAGGAGAGAATGAACCTTTCATCGAGGAGATTGTCCGAGGCATGCGAAAAATCACCTGCGATCTCTCACCACAGCAAGTACATACTTTCTACGAAGCATGCGGCTACATGATTGCTGCACAGCCTCAGAAGAACACCCAAGAGAGGCTCATCGCAGAGTTGATGTCATACCCAAATGCGGCTTGGGATGCTATCATTCAGCAAGCTACGGCAAATCCTCAGGTCTTGCAAGACGCAGACACCATCAAGGTGATTGGCAACGTCATGAAGACCAACGTCTCTGCCTGCAGCTCAATTGGGGGCTATTTCTATCCCCAAATCGGTAGAATATATTTGGACATGTTGTCCATGTACCGTGCAACTAGTCAAATGATTTCTGAGGCTGTCGCCAGAGATGGTAAGTTTTCAAAAAAAAAATTCATATCAGCGTCGACTGACAACGTTCAGGCGAGATTGCAACAAAGATGCCTAAAGTTCGGGGACTACGAACAATCAAGAAAGAGATCTTGAAGCTCATCGAGACATACGTTGAGAAAGCTGATGATCTAGAGATGGTTCGGACAAACATTGTACCAGCTCTTCTGGACGCAGTCCTTGTCGATTATAATCGAAATGTGCCCAACGCACGAGATGCGGAAGTTCTGAAAGTCATCACGGCGATTATCACCAAGCTCTCTGTACGTTGGACCCCACATCGCTCGAAGTTCTCGGTGATGCATCCCTCTTCCCTTTCCAAATCATGTCTCAAGCTCCGACCCCTCTGAAAAACATCACTGACTTGATATTTAGGGCCTCATGGAAGACCAAGTACCTACGATCATGGAGAATGTCTTCGAGTGTACCCTGGAAATGATCAACAAGGACTTTTCCGAGTTCCCAGAGCACAGAGTCGAATTCTTCTCCCTTCTTCGGGCTATTAACATCCACTGCTTCCCAGGTAAGTCGAATGAGATTCTATAGATTGGATTAAGGCTAACAGATGTTAAGCTCTTCTCAAGTTGGACAACAGACAGTTCAAGTTCGTTATCGATTCTTGCATGTGGGCAAGCAAGCATGACAACAGAGAAGTCGAGCACGCTGGTCTCAACATGTGTCTCGAGTTGATCAGTAACATTGCAGAGACCGACGCGGCAACGTCAAACGCCTTCTTCCAGCAGTTCTTCGTTCCCATCTTACAGGACGTTTTCTTTGTCCTCACGGACACTGACCATAAGGCTGGATTCAAGTCTCAGTCTATGCTCTTGGCAAAGATGTTCTATCTAATTCAGCCTGCTGATGGAACTACACCCAAGATCCAAGGCCCTATTTACACCTCTGATCAGGCCCCTGCCGGTACTGGCAACAAAGACTTCTTGGGTGGCTTTGTAGCAAATCTGCTACAGACCGCTTTCCCCAACTTGCAACCGTATGTTCCCTGATTCCCATGCAATCGCATGTGCTAATCAATTGCAGCGCCCAAATCAAGGTTTTTGTTGAGGGATTGTTCACCCAGAATCACCAATATGACCGGTTCAAGCTGAACCTTCGCGACTTCCTGATTCAACTGAAGGAATTTGCTGGCGACAATACCGAGCTCTTCGCTGAAGAAAAGGAGCAGCTAGACGCTCAGAACAAGGCAGCCGAGCGTGAGCGACTTTCAAAGGTCGGCGGTCTACTCAAGCCAGCGGAAATCGCGGAAGATGACGATGAATTGTGACTCAATGAGGAACTGAGAAATGAGTTCGCCGACACAACCACGAAATCCGATCATCATAAACAATACTCTCATACCGACAACATCATCAAGCCATTGGATGGTTGGGAGATGTACGATCTATGAGTCGTTCTTGCCACCAAAATTCTCGGATATACCGGTGCACCTTCTCTGGATAACAATTTTTTTACACCACTCAATCTTTCCTTCCGATATTATACCATGCCCAGGGGCGTTCCTGAGCGGAGCCGGTTAATGATCAGATTGATTTGTCTGTCTAAAAAGCTCTTGTGTTTCCTCTGTCTTAGAATTCACTTCTGCCATCATATCGCGAGCCGATACACCTTGACTGCATTTGCGAAGGACTTGAGTGGATTTGATACCTCTTTCTTTGGGAGGAATACTAGTTGATGAAATCAGCATGAGCGACGAGGGAAACGGGACCGATGAGATATGAGAAGTGGATACTTGGCTGTGTGTAGATGAAAACACAATGACAGCAATACATGATTGAGAATATGTCACTTTTTTCGTTATTGAAGTTGCTGAAGACCTTTCTTTGTCTGAAATCTCTTTTTGTAAACTCCACGACGGCCTTTCTTCAAGCGTTCTGATTCGCCAATGTCCTCGAGAACTAAGATACTACAGTAGCAAGCACATACGTCAATGACGCCTCTCTAGAACCCTAAACGCCGCGGGCGGACTTATGGTAACAGCGAACATCGGGAGCCGTGATTTTATAAATACGTTTGAGAGTCMAGGTGCTCGATAGCTTCAACGGTTCTTGAACAGCTTTGGTGGCCCGAATTACAACACCCCAGAATGGCATTTCCATACAAGACAGTCCTCGTTGTGGGAGCCACGAGCGGTATTGGCCTCGCCCTGGCAGAGAAACTTATATCCCATGGCACTCATGTGCTTGCCGTCGAGCGTCGACAAGACAACCTCGACAAGCTACATCACAGACCTCAAGGCAATCCCTTCATTTGTAGCTTCGTACCATCCCCGGATCATCTGTACATAGACTAGAAGCTAATGAGCCAACTAGAATCATCAAGGCCCATCCGTCTCTAGACTCCGTCCTCCTTAACTCAGGGATCCAACGTTCCATCGACTTTACCAAACCAGACTCTATTAATCTAGACACCGTGGAGATGGAAATCACCACGAACTACACCTCCTACTTTCACCTTCTCGTCGCTTTCCTCCCGCATCTGCAATCGCTCTCCAGCCCGGCCTCACTCATCTTCACCACCTCCGGCSTAGCTCTCATCCCTAACAAACGCTGCCCAAACGTGTGTCCCTTCCCCCCATTCCCTTCTCCCCAACACAACACTAACTTGACCTTTTCATCAGTACTGCGCAACAAAAGCCGCCTTGCACCAATTTATCCTCACCCTACGCGCCCAGCTCGCAGCTTCCCATCCCCACTTAAAGGTAATCGAGATCGTTCCTCCGGCTGTGCAAACAGAGCTGCATGACGCGAAGCACCAGCCTGATACCAAGGACGGGGGCAGTATTGGGATGCCGTTGAAGGAGTTTACGGAGGAGGCATAGGAAGGGCTTGTAAAAGGGGAGGTRGATGTCCCGGTGGGGATGGCGAAGGGGCCTTATGGTAGTTGGTAGATGTTGCTCTGCTTGCTACAATTGTCGTTCGCTAATTCATTGAGTAGGGAGGGTGAGAGAAGGAGAGCTTTCTGGGCAAGGAATTAGCAAGGGAACTTTGATGTTGAGCTTGGTGCTTGCTGTTCTCTGCTTTAGCGACTAGGCTGTAAGACGCAGCACTTTCTAACAAGAATCTGTGTTGTTTTGCCTTATCAAGCTGATCTCGATCAATTGATAGGTATAGGTGAAAGATCTCTAAAGATCTCATTCACTCTATGAACGGCGAAAAGTCCGCTTCCGCGAGCCATTTCTGGGTAATTATAAAGTCCTGCATAWATAAAATGATTGAAATAAAATACAATCAAAACAATAATCTTCCTCTCATTCCCAAAGCCCAAATCGCTCTGAAACCACCAGAACCTAATCTCGTGGCGCCCGGCCCATCCCGCGACCTGTCTCTCACCAACCACCCAAAACACACGCCCCCTGAATTCCAAGCATCCGGATACCGACAGCACGTCAGAGCACGACGTGCAACAAAATGACAGGATTGGCAAGCGCAACCACCCATCAGCGCAGCAAATTTGGTGCGATGTGCGACAAAGTCTAGGTCAGGAATTTTTGCGACGTGCAACAATAGTGCGGTTTCCTGTTTGAGAACAATGCCGAGGCTGTGTGTGTTTGGAGTGTGGACGTCTAAGAATTGCCATGTGCGACTTGAGGCTGTGTGTGTCTGAGTGAGTTCGGGGCACTCGGGATTTTACGCAACGCTATTCCTTTTGAAGCGCTATCAGATATTGATGGCTCTGAAGCCTTGGAGCTTCAAAATGGTACGGTGGGGGTCACACAACCTTTACCGCTCCACGTGTTGTATTCCTTGATAGATTCTCCGGTCGTGTAACTCTTAGTACTGAAAGTCAATCCGCTAGGACCAAGTATATAACAAATGATGCACTTCCTGATCAAAACAAACTTCATCTTGGGGTCGGCTTCAGGGGCAGCATGAATTGGCGAGATGCCGGAAAAGGCATAAGGAATTCGCACTTCTGTTCAAGTAGCTGCAGATTTCCATCAAGCGATGATTATTGGGGCTCTGTTATATATGAAATGGCCTCGAAATTGTCACGGCGGCCCTACACCTCTCTCAGCCTTCCCTTTGACCAACTATTTTGACATTCGAAGATCCACTGCAAGAATGTCCTAGTCGGCCTTCAGGACTTGTAGCATATGCCAGGGTCAACTCGTACATGTATTGTTGTTCATGGGGAAACGAGACGCCTAGCTCGGTCTTTGATCACCACGCCTACACTTATGTTTTGGTGCGGATTCGTTGATGTTGAGCTCTTCTGAGACTATTGAGAAACTGGAACTTCAGCTAAGTATTACGGTTGATAATGAGGACGTAATGATGATGAGGTAGGAGGCTGAGGAGAGAAGGTGTGAAGAATCAGGAGTGAATTAGCTTTCTTCGAAGTCCCAAACGTTGCGATTGTTTACCCAGATTATTCTCAAGATGGAAAATTGGGGCAACCAGGAAGTCAAAATTAGGCCGGGCGGAAAGAGGGATGTTTCTATTCGACTGAAGCCTACTATGACAGAGCAGGACCGGGCTGGGTAAACTCCTTGCAGGCTTCCTGGCTTGGTGTGACAGGAGGCGGAAGAGGATGAACACCAGGCCACCGGCCTCTTTCCGGTATACTTATCGAGTCTACAGTCTGCACCTTCTATTCCCGTTCTCCGGGGCTTATGCACTTGGACAAACGCTTGGTCGAGATAGTGTTGGAGGTGGACATGGAAGGAAGGAGCTCATGGTATTGAACGAAATCAAAGGCTTTGTAGCAGATTATACTTCCAACAATAACATCTTACACTTCAAGCRTCATTTAGTTTGAAAACCCTATATGACATGCTAGAAGGTTCAACATGGACAATTCGATGAGAAGTACTACATGTACCATATGGAGTCGGCCAAGCTGCGAACTTTGAATGGGGGCCATGGTCACATGATATATATACATGGCTGATAACACTAGCGCGATCGCTTATTGCACAGTACTGTACTGTACTCTGGAGAAATTTATTTTCTCGCCGCACTTCAGAGTAGACCACCAAATAGCAAACGCCGAATTGCGAAATGGATTCCGCAGTACAGTCAAAAAAGCGCAAAAGAAAGCATGGCGGATCCAAGGCCGACGATGCCGCTCTTGCCAACGGGTCCGCAGCCCCAGCTATAAAATCATCCAAGTTCAGAGGAGGAAAGGTGCACAAAAAGGCCAAGAAGGTCCACGAGCCGGAGGAAGAGGAGGTACATGAGGATGAGGTTCCAGAGGACGTCTCCGAAGAGGCTGATCAGATAATTGAGAAAATTGGACAAGAACAGGACGATGTGGAGGAGGCAGACGGGGAGGACGGTGGAGTCGACCTAGAGGAGACGCCTCTTCCTGGCGCTGGCGCTCTCTCATTACCCAACGCCAATATCCCGAAGAAGTTCTCCGATTTGAATCTGTCAGACAAGACTATGAGAGCCATTACGGATATGAAGTTCGAGACCATGACAGAGATCCAGCAGCGGGGTATACCACCATTACTTGCRGGAAGAGATGTCCTCGGCGCGGCGAAGACTGGATCCGGAAAGACGTTAGCATTTTTAATCCCAGCGATCGAAATGCTCAGCGCATTGCGATTTAAGCCTCGAAATGGAACTGGCGTCGTTGTCGTTTCACCCACAAGAGAGTTGGCCTTGCAGATCTTTGGTGTTGCGAGGGAGCTTATGGCTCATCACTCTCAGACATACGGTATTCTCATGGGAGGCGCCAATCGSAGAGCGGAAGCAGAGAAGCTTGGGAAAGGTGTCAACTTAATCATAGCCACCCCTGGCCGACTGCTAGATCATTTGCAAAATACCCAAGGGTTTGTGTTCAAGAACCTGAAAGCTCTAGTCATCGACGAAGCGGATCGGATATTAGAGATTGGATTCGAAGACGAAATGAGGCAGATCGTCAAGATCCTACCAAAGGACGAGCGACAATCCATGTTATTCTCCGCCACGCAAACCACCAAAGTCGAGGATCTAGCCCGGATTTCGCTACGACCCGGCCCGCTATACGTGAACGTCGACCATCAAAAAGAGCACAGCACAGTCGAAGGTCTYGAGCAGGGCTACGTGGTCTGCGATTCCGACAAGCGATTCCTGCTCCTCTTCTCCTTCCTAAAGCGCAACCTTAAAAAGAAGGTCATCGTCTTCTTCTCCAGTTGCAACTGCGTCAAGTACCACGCCGAGTTGCTCAACTACATCGACCTACCCGTGCTCGACCTGCATGGCAAGCAGAAGCAGGAGAAGCGCAGCAGGACCTTCTTCGAATTCTGCAATGCTAAGCAGGGCGTGCTTGTCTGCACAGACGTCGCAGCTAGAGGCTTAGATGTATGTTTCCCTTTCTTTTTAGTTTAAGATCAAACAAAGCTAATACTAGTATAGATTCCAGACGTCGATTGGATTCTGCAATTCGACCCCCCTGACGACCCGCGCGACTACATCCACCGCGTCGGCCGGACCGCGCGCGGTGCCAACGGCAAGGGCCGCTCGCTCATGCTCCTGCAGCCCAGCGAAGTCGGCTTCCTATCCTACCTCAAAGACGCCAAGGTCCCCATCGTCGAGTTCGACTTCCCATCCGCCAAGATCGTCAACGTGCAACCGCAGCTCGAGAAGCTGATTGCGCAGAACTATTACTTGAATCAGAGCGCGAAGAATGGGTACAAGAGCTATCTCCAGGCGTACGCGAGCCATAGTCTCAGATCGATTTTTGATGTCGGGAAGCTGGATTTGGTGAAGCTGGCCAAGAGCTTTGGGTTTACGGTCCCGCCGAGGGTAGATATCCAGATGGGGGCTCGTATGAGTAAGGATAAGAAGGCAGTGAAGAGGTCGTATGGGAGCCAGCCGAAGCAGGGCGGGAGTTTCAAGAAGAGGGGTGCTTGATCGAGCACTCGATATGGCGCATTTCAGTGTCTCACTACAGCTAGGACATTCTAATCAGTGCCGCTTTTCTGTCCAGCATAAGGGAGGAGACGAGGGTGATGATTGAGATACCTTGCTTGCATTTGGTGGCGTTGCGAAAAGCTCAGTGTAATTCATTCCTTGTGGCGTAGGCGGACAAAGGAATTAAGCTTTCGATGGTTTGATATTTCTCCTTAAATTATATTTGCAGGCTACTATTTATGTCTAGAGTGGAAGACGTATTTGTGACGCAGACACCGAAATACGCTCATGCTCAGCCGCCCCTTTAGAATTTTACCGCAAACTCCCATCAGATATACTTCAAAGCTTTTGCTATACATTACAGTAAACCATTTTTCTTTGTTCATCAAAAAACACCATCCCTGTGGCCCCCAAAAGCCAAGACGCAAAAGCAAAGTTTGCAGGCATCGTCTACGTCTCAGTAGATAGAAGGTCGACCTCGAGGTCTGCCCCTTCCTCTTGCGGGTCTGCCTCTGAGAGAACCTACGCCGTTCGTGATTCCGCCTCGTCCAACAAACCCGCCTCCACGAACGGCATTAGATCCTTGGACCGTTGACTTTGAGACAGCTGGGATACTGGCGTCCGAGTCTGAAGAAGACTCGTCCATGACGGGCGATTGTAGTCGTGCTGTTGTCTTGACTTCCTGCTCGTCCGAGGTATAGCCTCGCGATTCTTCTTCTGATTCAGAGCTTGGACTATCGAGGCGCACTACTGTAGGTTTCTTGACTGGCTGTGCTGGCGCTTGCGTACTTGCACCGTTGGACACCCCATCAGACAGTCTGACTGCATGCGAGGGACGAGCGCTGGGAGCACCACTAGATATCCTGAGTGGCTGGACCGATGATTGTCTACTGTCGATACCATTAGAGGGTCGGACGGGTTGTGGAGGTCCTCGCGAGGCTGGTCGCGATGATGACTTGCTGGATATGCCATCAGGCATCTTGAAAGAGATTGGTGTCTGGGCTGCTGAATTGGCGGTGTTCGACTCCACCGATTGAATGACATTGTGCTGCGGCTCAGGCGCAGGACTTGCGGAACTCATGTTGCCAAATGCCGGTATCGCAACGGAGGGTGTGCTTCGTGCACTGGAGGGACAAGGAGCTGAGTCAGAAGCGCCGTTCTTTGCGCTCAAGGGGCCAGGGGTGGAAGCTTTTGGGGTAACCCTTGCACTTGCCACGCCAGGGGTTGGTTCAGTTGACTTGCGGGTTTTCGCGGCAACAATCTTAAAGCTCTTTCCCTTCAAAGCAAGTTTCTCTTTCAACGAAAGGAACTTGGATACCGGTGCTGGGCCTGCCCTTTCTGGCGACGGGGTTCTAGCCACTGCTTTCTTTGGGGGTCTACCTCTCCGTTTGGGCGCGGGCTTTTGAGTCGTGCTGACTTCTGCTAGCTGAACATCAGGATGTTCTTTAGATGAGCTCCATTTGAGACCTTTGTCGCCATTTACTTCTGGCTCACTCAGTTCACCACTCAACTGCCTATTCCTCTCGGGATCGAAGTCATCATCGCTCTGCTCTCTGACAATGGGCTCGCCAAAAAGACTATCAGTCTCCACRTCGCCATCATTGTTCGACTCCGATTCAGACCCGATGTCAACAGGTGCGGTATCTTTGTCCTTCGAAGCCAAACTTCGACGAGGTCTAGTCGCTGGAAGCTCGTCTGGGAACTCGTTACCAGACTCTTGCGCTTCCTTTCGCGCAAGCCAGGCAGATTTCCGCGGCTTAGGCTGTGGCGAAGCAAATGCAGGAGATGCTGACTTGCTCGCGGGTTGGACACGTAACTTTCTCTTCTTTCGAGAAGCGCTTTCTTTTGGCGTCTGTTCGTCAGGATTGGCGAGACGGCTTAGGGCTTGAGCGGCGAGCTGCCAGTCATCATCTGTCCGTTCGGGTTTAGGCTTGGGCCGGTATGAAGAAATAGCCGAAGGTCCCTCATCGTCTTCAATGGGAACAGCATCTTCACCCAAATCAGTGTAAATGGTAGCCTTCACTGCATTGCGGCGGGGTTGCCGGTGTGTTCCGTCCCGACGCACTGGCATGTCTACCATGTCACTCTTCACCAATGCTGCTTTCTTTGACTTCGCCTTATTTCTTTGCGTTTTGGAAGCGAAGAATTCCATGTCATCTTCGTCGCCACTACCAATACCCTCGCCAAATCGCTTGCGCTTCTTGTTATCAACAGGTGCAGAATAGGTTGGAATAAGGTCCGAGAATCCCATATTCAAAAGCTGAGAGGGAAGGGGCTGGATCTCTTCGACCGAATCATCGGCGTTCGGCGGGTCGTAGAGAATCTGGTCGATGCTATCTTCTTGTTGATAATACCCAATACCCATCATACGTAGTTGTCCATGAGCTGGCTCAGAGTCGTCTCCTTGAGCGAACATTGGTGCAACTGGGGCGAGTAACCTAGATGGGTAGCTTGCGCCTTGGGTGTTGTATGCGTCATAATCATCGAGATCATAATGCCCGTCAATCCAACCGCGAGAATCTTCCAGCCCATCTCCGCTAAGATGGCCCAATTCGCCATTGCCTGCTACAGCTGGATCTTGGTCGAAGAAGTTACTGAGGCTGTTAGCATGRCCATTCGTAGAGGGCGCACCTTCCCCTGTATCGCGAAGCGCGGGGTCAATATCATCCATGCCAACCCCATCGCCTTCGGCTGGGGCCCCCAGGAATGGATCTTCTTGACCCTCGAGGTAGCTTTCATTTACCGTGTCGACGCGAGCCTTGTCTGCTTCTGCCTTTTCCTTCAGCTTCTTTATCCTTGAGGATTTATGTGGACTGTCTTCCTCGTCACCGCGAAGCCAAGTGAGATTCGTTTTGGAAAAGTCAACCAAACTCTCGACGCTTCTGTGATCGGCTACTTTCTTCGTGTCATGTCCGAGAAGAGTACCTTTCGGCTCATAGGATTTTTGTTTATCATTTTTCCTACATTTCCCGCAGGAACACATCCTCATGCATTTGGGGCATTGCCATTCCTTGTCTTCCATGGCAGTTTGGGGCATCAGATCAAATGCACGCCACAGCACCCCGTAACAATATGCGAGATCGCAGGTGGTACAAAAAGCAAGCTTCCAATTCCACTCTTGATGGCAACAAATGTGGCAAGTGTGGGTCTTGTTCTTGATTGCTTGTAGTCTTCCTCGCTTCGAAGGCTTTCCCTTCTTCTTCTTGAGACGCCCATTGTCATCAACGTCGGGCTCGTCATCCGACATACCTGGAGATGGATCGCGAACGACGGGCTTTGTGATATCTGTCCACGGCCGAATCTTCAATTGCTCCTGGCACACTTCCGCAATTGGTTTTTTCCCGTAACGTTTTCTTGCGATCTCAAGAGGCTGGGGAGATCTCTGGACATCAAAGTGGCCATCGGCATGGACTACGACGTCACGCCACTGTTCGTAGTGGTCAGTTAAGGTGTCCCATTTCCACTGCTCGGCCCAATTTAAGCTCGAAATGCAGGCACAAGAGCGACCCATTGCATAGCAGTCCATGCATATATCATATGTGTCCTCCCCATTGTCTCCTAAGATGCACGACTTGCATGTGAGAAATCGATTAAATATGTTGCATCTGCAATATGAGCAGGTAACATTCGAATCGTATTCTAGGAACTCGACATTTTGCTCCGGGAACTTAGGCGAGAACATCTCGCTGACTAGGATCTCAGCGTACAAAGAAAACAGGCGTTTGAAATCGTCCAGCAACTGCTTTATGCGCCCATATTTCCACATTTTCGGTTCAATGGTATCTCGCTGTAGCAAATCGTAATACTTCTGAAGCGTATAGTATATGATAGCCTTATTTTTGTATTGCTCGTCTCGACAGACCAGTCGACCACGTGGGAGAGCTTCGTGAATCGCAAGTTCGAGCGTATCCACAGTTGTTCGGTTCCAGGCTACCTTCATGGTCCGGGTACCTCGATTCCAAACTTGATGGGGTGCAAGAGGTGGGATGAGGATCAAATCGCCAGGCTTCTGTTCCACGACCCAAACATTAAAGGGCGCTTTTTTCCAAGCATTGACTTGCGCGAAGTGCTTTTCGATCTCAATATCATGTCCAAGCATAGACAGGAAATATTCAGAGACAACTTCGCGCTCTTTTGTTTCGGTCATAAACCAGATCGAGCTTCCTTCCTTCTCGCTGCCGCCAGCTTTTGACGCTTCGACCATGATGTTCTGGCCAAGACTCGCACACATTTCTCTATGAGCAGGCGTATAAGTCCCTTCATGACCAATATAGCACATTATATTGAGAGCTCGCATCTCAGGGGGCAGACTGCTCATCAAGTCACCTGCAGGAGCAGGGCCGAGTCCGTATCGCATTTGGCCATACTCGTTTGGTTCGCGAATCGCCCCATCACCGCCTGTCCTTGTTTCGATGGACCCATTGAGATAGTAGAGGAAAGCAGGCAGTTTCTCTTCAAGGTGCTGAGCCCACGCGTCTGGACAGTCAATATCCTTTAGGTATAGACGTTGCCGTTTCGGATCTCGGTARGTCGAGGAGTTGAACTGTTTTGTGAGTTGACCCATGGATCTGAGGTAGTGGCCCATCGTCATCGGAATACCGACGCCATTGGGAATATCACGAACATTCTCCGCTGCCAGGTCCAGCCGTTAGCATGTGGGTTGCGTGCATATGGAAACCCCACTCACCTTTGGTCCCTAGATTCTCTTCCAGCCATTCTCTACTAAACAGCGTAGGAGGAATAACATCTTCGGGCCAATCTTCGATAACCAGCGGCTTACCTGCCTGAATCACCACCGCAAGAACCAAAGCCTCGAAGCTTTGAACCGAGTGCTCGGCCAGCTTTTCCGTAGATAATCTTGTAACATAGTCAAAGTTGTCTGTGTTCTCTACGAGGGCAGCGAGATCGAAATCTGGTGAGATGGGCACGAATTGCGCCTGCGGGTGGGACTGTGAAGGCATCGTGAATGCGATAGTCCCCGCTGCGGATAGGGTTATGCGCTCCGGTCTATCGTAYCAACTTCAGGCGCAAGGCACCGCAAAAGCTGGGCAAGCGAATAGGGCTAGTGTGCATCTGGAAGCGCTCGAAGAAAGAAAGCTTGGTGAGAGGCGGGGCATGTGTTGCGCTGAACTGAATGTTGAATGTTGATGTTGCGTCGACCGGAAGAACAAATTCACGTTCACGCTGGATCGCGTTGATGGCAACGGGCGCTCGCTCTTGCCCGTGCCCGTGCCCGTGCCCTTGCCCTGAGATTGCGAGATCAACCACAAAAGAGTCGGAGACAGCGAAAGACTGAGCAGGCGGATGCTTGGATGCTTGGATGCTTGGATGCTTGGATGCTTGCCAGCCAGCGAGAGACCACCGAGGGGATGTGTACCGGTATTTCAAAGCTGCGAGAGAAATCTGCTCCAAAGATCCCCATCCCCATCTGCAGGGTTACAGTACTGTAGTGCAGGCGGCCCTAAGCCTACACAGGCTAGATTGCAGCCTTGTCAGTCTGAAGCTTGTGACGACGTTTGTACTCGAGYCTCTCAGCTTTGCGCACAAAGGGCAAAACGGAGCAGGAAACGCAGAAGGTGAGATGGCTCTATTCACCTTAAATTAATGGCTTCCATTCTGGTGAGTCTGTCCGTTCACAAGCGCGCCTGCTTTAACCTCATTTCTTAATTTTGGAGGGACGATCGAAAAATGTTGGGCTGGATGCAGTTCTCAAATCTCAAGTCTCCTAACAGCAAATTTGAAAACTGAAAGACGAGCGTAGTACTGACATGCAGTAGATCTCTTAAATGACCTTTCTCCTGCCACTTCAATGTCTCTCCGTAGGTTCGTCAAGTTGCCCAGCAGTTGCAGGCAGTCTTTGCTACAAAATGTTCAGAAATACCCCAGATCATTTTCCAAGAGCTTGTTATACAATTTTGGAGGCTCTTTATTGTTGGGGCTTCAAAACAAGCGGGCGGCCCGAGTTACAAGAGCCTTCCACCAGTCAGCCATAGAAGCCAAAGCTGTGGCAATAGGTAGCTCGGCCTCCAAATCTATTTCAGAACTTCAACAAGAGTCTACGACACCTCCTCCCGCTCCGTACARACCACCCACCACTGGTCTCGTGTCAGTACTACCGGCTTCGTGGGTTCCTTACGCTGAGCTCATCAGGCTAGATAAGCCCTCCGGAACCTACTACCTCTTCTTCCCATGTTTATTCTCGACACTCCTTGCAGCACCTATGGCAGCCCTGATTGCCTCACCTCTGTCAGTTATTGGAACTTCGTTATTATTCTTCAGTGGTGCGCTCATTATGCGCGGCGCTGGCTGTACTATCAATGACCTCTGGGACCGAAACCTTGACCCTCACGTTACACGAACACGGCTTCGTCCTATTGCCCGCGGTGCAGTGACTCCCTTCAACGCTCTTGCCTTCGCAGGTGTGCAACTCCTGACTGGTCTCGGAATCCTCCTGCAGTTCCCTTTTCAATGTCTGTTCTATGGCGTTCCCAGTCTGCTTCTAGTAGCTACCTACCCTCTTGCGAAGAGAGTCACGCATTACCCTCAGTTTRTCCTTGGATTGACATTCTCTTGGGGCTCTATAATGGGCTTTCCAGCTCTGGGAATCGATCTTCTCCAAAACAACGCTGCTTTGGTGGCTGCAGCATTCCTCTATACTTCGAACATTTCTTGGACGGTTTTGTACGATATGATCTATGCGCATATGGATATCAAAGATGATGCAAAAGCTGGCATCAAAAGCATTGCGCTGAGACACGATAAAGAGACGAAACAGGTTTTGAGCGGCCTCGCTGTCGCGCAAATTGGCCTATTGGCAGCTGCTGGCGTGGCCGCTGGAGCTGGACCAGTGTTCTTCGTTGGCAGCTGTGGTGGTGCTGCGCTTACACTGGCTGTTATGATCAAAAAGGTCAATCTGAAAAGCGTGAAAGATTGTTGGTGGTGGTTTGTCAATGGTTGTTGGATCACAGGAGGGGTGATCTCTGCCGGTCTTGGAGCAGAATACATTGTACAATATTCGGGACGAGCAGATGAGGGCGAGGAGACGAAAGATGTATAATACTACGCAACATACCACGTTGGTTGTCAAGCGCACTTAGGAGAATTTTGTATCTATATATCCGTTTGATGGGCAGGCACTGAGAAGACACTTTTTGATAGCCAAGAGCAGGAGGCGCGCCAATGCAACTTGTGTCAGGTACACTATCGCGCCTGCAAATCTCCGAAGCCCTGGAAGGACGAACATATCACAACGTCATGGCAAAAAAGCCAAACTCAAGTTGCACCAGCCGCTCCAAGTCTAGACCTTTCAGGAACAAAWTTTGAGATTGCTCTTGCCTCTATTCCTAATCACCACATAGCTRGAGAGCTTGTATCTGCGATCTCCAGAAGCAATTTCGTTTAAAAAGGCATGCGCTTCACAGCTGACAGCTGACAGATRGGGTAGCCGCATACGTCAGGATCGCCTTCCCCATGTTTCTCGTTTCTCAGAAGGTCAGTGCTCCTGGGAGCAGTTTGCGAATTTGGGGGAGAAACTCGAGCTATAAAATCGACGCTACAGAAGACTCATGAGAAGCTCAAAATGGGTAAGAGTAGCGGTGTGAAACCGGGAAGACCAGAAAAACATTGATGCGACTATTGCCACCCAGYGATGCTATGGTGCCAGGGTCAACAGCGTTTTCAGTCAAATCAATTCCCAGCGTTGCCCGGACAGTCAGCGGCAAAGTCTCACCACTTGGGGCGATCCAACGATCGCTTTGCAAACATAGCAACATAGCATTCACGGTTGAAACAATCCAAAGACCACACTCTACGAGTCTACATCGCTTCAGAGTTTTTGCCATAGCCCAGACAGACTATTGAACCCTCAGCGCCAAAAAGATCATCGCACCATCTGGCGAGGAGCTTCCCCAAGCGCGTAGGAGCCATCCGGCTTGGCTCTCCCATTGCGTCACCTTTGTTTGGACCGGCCTTCTCGGGCATTCATAACCGCAAGACTCTCCCCTGCCATTAAAACATTCACTCTCTGAAAAACGCTCTGCGCGCTCACAATAACTTCAAGGCATTGTGCATCTGAAGGAACGCTCGAAAGCTCAACATACCCAATATCGCCGTTTTCGCATCGCATTATACCCCACACGCCACCATAAACAATGGCGTCACTTCCGCAAGTCGCTCTTCGAGCATGGACGTTCTTGGTCACCCTCCTAACATTGGCTCTCGTTGGAAAGTATGGATATCCTCCCTGAGTACTTTATTTCATATTTGGAGAGTTAAAGGGAAACCGGAAGCTTTGATTCTCCCGCGCAAGCACTTCGCTTGGGAGCTTCGAAGTGTTGAAATTCTCCCGAACGCTCCAAAGATTCCTCGACGAAGCATTGCGCTGACTCCAATCTCTTGCAGYGCGATTGCAGAAGCCTTCGCGGGCAACCCGTCTTCCGTGAATTACGCCATCTTCGTGTCTGTACTTTCCATGATCGTAGTTGTCTACGGGATTGTGGCTTTGTTCGTTGAGGCCCTAGCCATCCCAATTTTCCTCATTATCGCGGATATCGTTGCATCACTCGCCTCGGTCATCGCTGGTATTGTTCTGGCTGCCAAGCTAGGTGTGCACAGCTGTGGTAACAAGGTAAGTCAAGTTCCAGCCATGTATTTTCGTACATAAGTCTAACACTTTGCCAGTCTTACCTTGTTTCCAACAGCCTAACGAACGGTTCTGGCAACATGAGCAAGCGATGCCATGAGCTCCAAGCTAGCACTGCCTTCTTCTGGTTTATGTTTATTGGATTCGCAGCATCTGCTTTCTTCGACTTCACCGCCTCCCGGGGATCTGTTAGCACCCGYGGCATTGGCCGAAAAGGTCCGTCTATGTCCCATGTTTAATAGACAAACAGGTAAGCGGTCGATCGTTTTCTTCGGGGGATCTGACTGCTTATACCGTTGCGATATGCCATTCACTGTATTCACGTGATAGCTAACAATTGTTGTCAGGACTCGGCGTCTGATGCAGGCATCTCGACAAGCTCTGGAAGGTGATGATCCACAATCTGCTATCAGGAAATGGCATCGATTAATATATAGCGAGCCACGGACTCGCAGTTACGATTTACTGGAAAGGAGGGCGTTACGAGCTGTATTATTATATGGATTTGGCTAGCTTTCAGGGATTGACATAAACTAGGAGGTTACATAATGTGTATATATCAGAAGGGGCGATGTAGTTGCGTGAGAAAAGCATTATAGCGAATACAAWTTTCACTCAAAATGCTTCAAGTGTCCATTTCATACTACTGTGAAGTGATTTGCAAAGCGTCCGTCTTTCGTATACTTTTGAGGTAAGTCGTGTCTCGCGAACTGCAATCAATGTAGGGTTGTTTGAATTTACCTCCTCCTAAGTTACTTTCTACAATGGAGTAGGGTCTTGTGTACATTTCAATGCTACCTTTGACGAAGAGCATGGCTCTATGGACAACATGCATTCATTCCTTCCCATAACAAACGCCGGCAATGCTCTCCGCCGAACAGAGGCTTCTTCATATTCTTGGTATCTATTGGTCCCCAGCATGTATATCAAATCTCGAATCATAGAGAAGCAACAGCTTCCACAGCTCCCGCAGTCTTGAATGCCGTTTTGTTTGTAATTCTAACCTCCACAGGATACATCCATTCCATATACTTCCCCCAACCTGTAATCAAAACCCGATCAGTAAAGCTTCAACTCCTCGAGCGTCTGATCACTTACTCCAATATGCAAACTTCCTTCCAAAGTACTTGCCGACGTACGGCACGATGACCATTGTCAACACCAATTCCAACTGCTGCAGGCTCTGCTCCCATTCCTTCTGTGCATCCGATTCGCTTTCCGAAATTAGCTCACTGCTGGCTATACTCGAGGGTAAAGAATTGACATCGTCTTGATCGTTGGATGATTCCGGAGACGCATCTTGGATAATATAGGAGTCGGAGGCAGACATTGTGGAGAATAAGGCGGAAACGTCTTTGGAATGAGAAGGAGGCGGACAGCGCTACCGCCGGCAGAAGCGATACATTGAGGCTCGAGGATATATGAAGATGCACTTGTTAGGATTCCTGGATCTCGAAATTCGTCCTTGGCTCTTTCTTTGCCGGCTTCAAGAGCTATCCGAATGCAGCGGGAGTGGCTTGCACGTGATCTGACTCATGATTTTTGAATCATCAATGTGGGCGAATTTTCGTGCTTCTTCAAACAGAACAGAACAATTTCTACACCACATCCAAAGACATTTACGATTCAACTACAGATTTCCCATCACTTGGCACACAATCACAAGATTTGCATACATTGGCTCCGGTCCCCACAAATACGCAAACCGCAATCATGGCGAGTGAAGTGAAATCCCCTCCCACCCCTCCACCACACAACTTTTTTAACAAGCAACCACAGGAAGTGCCCGCAGAGCGAAAACCTCGCAAATCCGTAGCGTTTAGTGAAGGCACCACGGTCGTCGACGAGAACGGTGCGGTCACGATGAAGGAAGACGGCCACGACGATACAAAGGACACGGCGCAATCACACTCCCCAAGTACGCCGCCACTCTCACAGGCTTTGGGAGCATTTACTGATACGGGTGAAGACGTCGACGATGGAGCAGAGAAGCCTGACGATGACGTCGCCAACATGCTGAAGACGATGAAGAAGAAAAAGAAGAAGACCAAGACGGAGGACGCGGATGCAGAGGGTGRCGACGGAGAGGCTGTTGCAGACGGTGGACTGGACCTTTCTACAATGAAGAAGAAGAAGAAGAGCAAGAAGCCCAAGGAAGGCACCGAGGATGAGTTCGCAGCCAAACTCGCGGCTCTGGACATCGAAGGCAAGGAGGGCGAGGGCGATGCTGAACCAGCGGAGGCTGCACCGGTCGATGCAGGCGATATGGAGAAGGGCACTGGTATCTGGGCACACGACGATACCAAGGCCATCGGCTACGAACTCCTACTCTCCCGATTCTTCACCCTTCTCGCGCAGAAGAACCCCGATCACGCGTCGAGCGGCTCCCGAAGCTACAAGATCCCGCCTCCTCAGTGCCTGCGTGAAGGCAACAAGAAGACCATTTTCGCCAACATTGCTGAGATCTGCAAGCGTATGAAAAGGACCGACGAGCACGTCACCTCGTACCTGTTTGCTGAGTTGGGTACATCCGGTTCCGTCGATGGTAGCAGACGTCTCGTTATCAAGGGTCGTTTCCAGCAGAAGCAGATCGAGAACGTCCTGAGAAGATATATCAGTAAGTCCATAAGGCTTCCGCCACACAGAGAATGGCTACTAATCAAACACCAGTGGAATATGTCACCTGCAAAACTTGCCGTTCCCCAGACACCGAGCTTAACAAGGGAGAGAATAGACTGTATTTCATCACTTGCAACTCCTGCGGTTCTCGACGCAGTGTGACGGCTATCAAGACCGGTTTCTCTGCCCAAGTCGGCAAGAGACGGAGACAGCAAGGTTAGATGGCATGGGTGGGCCGTTATTTGAGTCTTGCATCTTAGTTGAGGCACGCACTCGATATAGAATTTATGATCATGAGCATTGGCTTAGTCCTTTTGCATTGCGGGGGACCTTTCTACAAAAATCAGTACAGACAGCGATATGTAGGAAATTGAGAACTTCGAACAAAAGACTATTCTTTCTCCATGTCTGCTGTGAGACCTCACACGCCCACCAAAATCTCAAAGCACTACACCAAAAGTCAATCTTTCGACCGCCATCTGGGCGCCAAGTTATAAGCGCCCGCCCAGGACGGAAGTTGATAATGTGACAGCCTGTAAATTCAAAGAAGGCTATTGAACAAGGTACTTGATAGGCGAGCTGGAAATAGACACAGCCCCGCCTTACGGCGCTAAACTTGGGGAGYTTGTTTGCTTGCGTCAAGCTAGCATCGTCCTCCCTTTCTATTTTCCCTTCTATGTAAATTTGGAATGAATTTTGAGTCTTCTGGCTCTCAAATATAGCATATTGTGTGTTTGAAGCTTGAGCATTCGAAAAGGAGGTGAGTCGAGAGAGCAATCGGCGATGGCGGGGTCCGCGAGGCTGACTTGATGTGCTTGGACGCTGAAGCCGGATTGACGGAACGGAATTCTGGAGGTCGAGGGCTTGGATCGAATTGCTCCATCGGTATTCCTATCAATTCTCAGTCTTTATCAATTTTGTTCGGCTTAAAGATGTCCTACTATCCCCGTGAGTGTCACAGCCTTGCCACGAAACTGCCCACTAACCTTGTATAGCTCCTCCCGGAGCAAACGGGAGCGGTGGTAAGCTTAATCCAGAGTCTGGGTCGGAGGTATAGCTCACCAAGTTCATAGCCCAGCAGCACTATGCTCCTCCACCCACTTCGCCTCCTCCGAATCAGACGAGCCATCCCCAGGCGCAATACTACCCACCCCCACCACAGCAGACTTCCCCACCGCCAGGAGGACAATACCCTCCCCCTCCACAGGCCACTCCCCCACAGCAGCAACAGTATCAGCCACCTCCGAACTTCTCTCACGGAGCAGCATACCAGCAGCCAGGTCAGCCAGCGGCAGCTGCTCCGACTTACGAACAGCCACCACATGCGGCACATCAGGAAGCCGAGTACCCACCTGAGAAAGCAGCGCTGGACACCAGTCGAGCTTCGAACCTCGACCATGGTGCTCCGGCCGCTGGACACTTTGTAGGCGCAAGCACGACACAGGATGATGTGGGGACTTTCAACGGAGGGAGTTATAGGATCAGCCATCGGGATACAAATAGTATCCTAACCTTGCAAATGGCTATGGGATGCCCATTAACTGTTAAGCCTGGTATGCTCCAGCTGTTTTGGTAGCTGATAAATGCTTGCAAAGCAGATTACTAATAATTCGTAGGTGCTATGATTGCGATGACCCCAACTATCACATTGAAAGGAAGCGTGAAGTTCTCGATGAAGAAAATGGTTATGGGTGGAGAAATGTCTCACTCAACGTACACTGGTCCAGGAGAGTTGCTATTAGCTCCCGCTTCCCTAGGCGATATCACAAATATACGACTTGGAGGTGATGAGCAGTGGTCTGTAGGCCGAGATGCATTCCTTGCGTGCACACAAGGCGTGATCAAAGAGTACAAGAGACAAGGGATTGGGAAAGCCATGTTTTCGGGTGAAGGTTTGTTCGTTTATAAGATAAGTGGAAATGGACTGCTCTGGATCACGAGTTTGGGTGCGATTATTCGAAAAGATGTAAGCTTCCTCTAGTCATTTGTGGAGGGCAAAGTGCTAATGATTGGAAAAGCTTGCAGATGGAGAGAGATACATCGTTGACAACGGCCACTTGGTTGCTTGGAATACTAAGTATATCCTTGAGCGCGTTGCTTCGGGGGGTATTATCTCGGGATTGTCTTCAGGCGAAGGTCTTGTATGCAAGTTCACTGGACCAGGCACTGTCTTTATGCAGACAAGGAACCCTGTGAGTACTGTCAATTTCTTCTGGGCTTTGCACTGACTTCTCTAGACTGCGTTTGGCCAATGGATGAGTGCTCATGCCTCAGTTGCGTGAGAAGACGGTCTATCAATTCATTCTTTCGAGACTATTTAGGAGCAGCCGTTTTGTAGCGTGGGTAGTTTTGAATGAAACAAAATTTGACTGTTCTTCTTCGCTCTTGCCTTGCTTGCGATAGCTTCGGGTCTTCGAGGAGCCGTGATGGAGGGCGGTCGCTCCTTTCTCCCCGTTCCAAGACGCGATCTACTTCAGACGTGGCTCGACACTTTCTTTCCCTTCTCTCTCAACAACAGCACAGCACAGCAGCCTTACTCCTAGCTTCGGTCCAGGGCTGCTTGGACTGGCTTTTGGAAAGATTCTTCGCAGCATTTCAGCGGTATTTCTTCATGAATGATATTAGCATTTCGGCTTTGTCTGAAAACGCATCGGTCGTAGTCGCAAATCTGCTTGCTCGACGTTGGCGAGATCTAGAAGCTGTGCTACGTTCAGCATTACCAGAGCCGAGCCCCCTGAGAAATCATCGACGTTTACCGCAATACGTACTCATAGATCACGAACGTTTGGCGCGGCTAGAGCGTCAGGCGTCTGTCTTTCGGAGCCAGTCTCTCTTTGAAACTGTCTTCTCAATACCTTATACATTCGGTTCGCCTGGTCTTAGACTACCTAGGCTCAAAGTTACGTGTAAGTAGATATTTCAGCCTGCGAGTTGATCAGCACTAATCTGCAGCGTAGTCTACGGGTTTCCTTGCAAGCCTAAGCCTTCCCTCCGCGTCGACATCGCGGAGTCTTGGGTCACAGATATTGTCTACTGTTTTCGAGACTTTGCTAGGGCTTTACATCTGCTTTCCGGTCGCCGCTCCGAATACATCAAGCAACGACGGTACCATACCATTTCAGGGTAGTTCATCTCCAGAGTCTATTCCAATATGGCACCCAGGATGGAGAATGTCCCGGATCGAGTCAAGCAATTACCGACAAAAACTCAGCATCCAGCCCTTTCCGGTACTAGGGCGAAGGATGAGCTTGAGACTAAGGCGAAACAGTCCAGCCCCTCTTCTGCTACCGTTCGCCTTAGATCTCCTGTCAAGCAGGAAAGTCTCTTGAAGAAAAAGGCTGAGGGTCCGCTTCACACCCGGAGAGTCTTGAAGAAAATCCATGTCTCCAATRTGCAGAAAAAGGAGAAAGTAGAGCCTACTTTGAAAAGCCAGCCTAATTGTCCAACTCCTCGTGCTAGAGATGTTGAGACAAGGTTGGGTGAAATGGTACTCGAGGAAAGAAAAGCACCACCACGCATTGATACCGCCGCTAAGGAAAGCTTGGAGGAGAGAATCCGGTCAGCTTTGAGCACGACTCTAACAAGCCGCCATCATGAGCAAGAACCAACCAATGTCAAATCAGTCAGGTTCGACCCAGCAATCGTCTCTTGTGGGCCTGTCACACCAAGTCCCATCTCAGCTTCTAAGTCTAGCGATCCAATGTCTGTTCAAACCCACAAGAAGCCTGATTCGTCACGTCACAATCGCATCAGTAACTCCAACGATGAGCTTATGGAAGACCTGTGTCGGTTGAAGAAAAGGGACAAGGATACTCTTCGCAAACTTCTAGACGCGCTGAAAAACGTAGAGAGTGAGGAACATACCGCTGACTCGTTTTCGGAGAAAGAAAGAGCTAGATCTGATCGAGAATCCAACTCAGGCCAATTAGATCCTGAAGCTTTACCCTTCCGCCATTGCCCTACAATGAAGGCTCAGATGGCTCAGAAGAAGGCCAACAAGTACCTAGGCAAGCCATCTCTCGCAATCCCGAGAAAACGCCCCCATATTCAAGGTGCCAGTGACCATGCTTCTCAGAGAGACCCACGAGAACCCACTTGGATCAATATCTTCGACCCACCACCGACAATGCCTCATGGTGCACCTATGTTTCCTGGACCACGTCCGGACAGCTTGCGTTATCGCGTTGTCCAGCCGCCGCCAGGCTTTAATTTACCGCCACGGCTCCGAATACCAACTGAGCAACCTTCCAACCTTTGGAACGGGGGCACGGTGAATGACCAAATTCCGACCCTCAATGTACCGCAAATCCCGTCGGTCACGCCTCCTGTGTACCCAATACAGACGCCTCAGCCCATATGGCTCCCTATGCCGATGCCCCCACCATATGGTCTCGACAACCTGCCGCAATTAGGCTATTGGGTCAATCCATTTGGTTTTCCAACTCCCCAGCCTGAGCCCGCGCTTCCACAAGTGCCCATAAAGAAACCTCCCATAAAGCCGGCTTCCGGCCCAAGAACCCCACGGCTACAGCATACACCAAGGCCCAGGCGTGACAGAGGTCCCATAGTTGATGTAGGACCAGACTTCATACCTCCTGAAGATGACCTTGGTCGCGAAGCACGGGCTATTGAAACAAGCTGGGCTAAGTCCCTTCTAACCAAGTTCAGGGAGAAGTACCCACAGACTGGAAGGGTTAGAGCAACGAAGGCGGCTGCTCCCAGTCAGATGCAACATGCAGCGGCTATTCAGCAGCGCTTGGAGTTTCTATTGTATCAACAGAAGGAAAAAAGTGCCAGAGGGGAGCTGTCAAGTGAGGATCTACCCCCAAGCTATAAGACTTACGAGACTGCGACCGGCGAGAAGATTGCAATTTCGGATGATGAGCAAGAATTCGGCGCCAAGAAGACTGAAGAAAATGAGACCGAGAAAGATACGACCAAAGAGATTGTAGCATCTGATGCACTCATAACGATCAACGAACTTTCTGAGGGCGGTATCGAAGGTCAGGCAAAGGCGCTGGCACATTGGCACAAAAAGGTCGAAAGCGTTCAAGAAGTGCATCCAGACGATCAAAGTTAGGAGCGTACTCAACCTAATAAGCAAAAATCGAATTCCTGCCTTTGAGACATCGGCATCTTTCGATCAGGTATCTTGGAGTCGTGACACATGGTCATCGGAGTCTTGAAAGAGTATCTGTTATGGCGCTTTTTGGCAAATCGAGGATGGCTCTGCGTAGGAGCATTTATATGGTGATTGGTCGGGGAACAGTATTGATATGGATATGGATATGGATATGGCTTTCGCATGCTGGAAGCATTCTCTCTGGCTTTCGATTATTGTTGTAGCGCATCCACACGCATTGAATTGAATTTGTATTCGACATGTGCTCTGGCTTGTGACGAAATCCCCATGCGGCCGCATCGAGGCCGAGACGCGTGAACCAACCTCCCCTATTGTACAGACAGGCATCCACCTTCAACAACGCGGGTCAATCCTGCTCAAGCATTCCATCCCTAGCTCAAGCATGATATTATCCTCAACCTTCACCTAATTTTAATTCCTAATCACCTCCTTCCCACCATGGCGACGCCAACACCAGCCAAACCCGGCGCAGTAGTCGCGACCCCTCCAGTCTCGACTCCCTTCTCAACTTCGAACCACCTAGCCAACCCAGCTTTCTCTCCTCACGGCCCGCGCTCCGTCGTTCCTTCCCCGCAACAGGTCAAAAAATCGCCCGCGAACTCGAATACCCTCTACGGACTCGGAAATCACCCTACGAACTCGTCATTTGGGGTCGGGTATGACAGTCCCTCTGCCGCGATGGCTCTGGGTGGTGTGCCGGAATTGGGGCTCGATGGCTTAGGGATCCCCGGAATGGGAGGCCCGAGGGCAGACGAGGACGAGAGGCGGCGGAAGCTAGGTGTCGTGATGGAGATCTTACAGGGCAATAAAGGCCGTCTGAGCGAGGCCGGCATGGAGAGGCTGGCTCGGCGCGTGGGCCTCGAGTGCTTGTGGGAAGACCACATGGGCAGCGGCGCCAGCAGCACGCGGACCTTGATTATAGCCGGCTCTGCACTTGCCCTCGACATCAATTTTGCGAACAACGTGGTCAAGAAGGTCGCGCTTTCGTTCCCCGAGTCTTCAGAGAGTGTAACGCGGCATACCGAGAAGGCCGGGGATATTCTGTTAAGAGATTTACAGTTTGGGCCTGGAGAGAGCCCGCTGACGAAGATGCTGGATCGGTTTGCGGCGAACTTGGAGAGGCTGGCGGCGTTGGATAAGTTAAGCGTTATCCCGGGACTGAACTGTCATGAGGCCATTGCGGGGATATATGAGAGTCTAGAGAGGCTACATGTGTGGGAGGTGGAAAGATTGAAAGAGCAAGAGGATCTGGCRGGGAAGGACAATGCGTATGTCGAGAGGACAGCGATGTGCACGAAAAGCGGGAAGCCAGTGATGCATATGAGAGATAGGCTTGGACTGAGTCTCGACTACTGGCAGGAGATGCGGAAAATTACTGGGGAGCACTCAAGGCCGGATGAGCAGAAGACTTGGTCGCTGTTGGTCGAATGCGCACCTTTGTCTTTGGTATTTCCGCACCCTCTCCGAGTCTCCCAGAACTGGATCTCGGCAGACATTCAAAAATCAAATCCTCCCGATGATGCCATATTTCTTGACGGCCCTATACTCGACTGGCTAGAGCCAGACAATACTTTACTTCCAGCTACAGACGCGGCTAAGCCTGATGCCATGGAAGGCATTGACCAAGCTGCGAACCAGAAGGTTTTAGATGTCATGTTTGTRGCCAAGTTTGACCCTCCTTTGACCGTACCAATGACATTGGCAATTCAAATATACAATTCTACGGGTGTGCCTTTCGACATGTACCCAACGAGCACATTCGACGGCCTCATGTTCCCCCATGGGCTAAACGAAGCAGCCGAACCATCAGAAGCGCGAACGATCAAGACAGAGACCAATGTTCCCGTCTTTGCTAAAGATGGAGAAAAATCCATGCAGATGCACAGGAATACGTTGCTGATCGACAAAATTGATTTTGGGCGCACGTTGACAGAGCTTCCTTTCTCACATCCTAGGCGGCTGGTTGAGATGCTACCTGCTCTGCGACAATATGCCTTCCTCTCCACCCTTCTCCAGAAGAGTTTTGGGCCTTTGTCTAGGCCTGTCCCGAAAACCGCTAGGTCTCGCACAAAGAGCAAAAAGGACGAGTTTGCAGAGTTCATGTCTCAAAGGCAGGCTTTCAGCGGACCCTTGAACATTGACGTCCATCTGACGACCCAGCCTCTTCTGAAACTACGAGTAGTCTTCCCATTCAAGGAGAGAAGCGGGGATGTTACGTTTGATCTAAAGCTGAACGGAGTCGTGGAGGTGGTGTCTCAAAATCTATTTGACGAGAAGAATCCGGAGGAGGCAAAGGGGTTGAAGGCTGCGGATCTGGGGAGGATGCTAGAGATTACGGAGGACGTGGGGATTTGGGTTGAATTTGTGAAAAGGCGTTTGGAGGCAGAAAAAAAACAATGATACCCTGGATATATTTAACGATGACAAAAGTTTTTCTCGACATTACCTAGCTATTTACTGGCTTTCGATCCCGAGCACAAAAATGTGCCTGCCTTTATGTGGTTSCCGGATCCAAAAACGTCAACGATATAATAGTATGACAAGCGAACATCTTTAGCACATGATTGATTGTTGACCATGCATTTCCAAGCCAGCCAAAGAAAAGGGAAAGAAGATAAGCCTCCTAGCCGTCGAGGCCCCCTTTCCCGAATGACCGCAATAAGCGAGTTAAACGAGCTAGCCCCCCAAACAAGCTGCAAAAAAGAACTATCAAGAATATATAGTGGGCTCGAACCACCAACATCTTCAATCAAGGACGCACCCACAACTTTRAGAAGCTGCGAAACTCAGAGAACGAGTTTGGCGGTGCTGGGAATCGAACCCAGATTGAAACGGATCAGTATGGTTAATCCTAGCAGGAAGACCACAACGTCACGTGCTACCATTACACCACACCACCTTGAGAGGCTGTTTTGGATGGAAATGTGCTTGTTGTTATATATAAAACAACGGAGTGCGGGCGCGGAGATGACTCGGTGTTGGTGGCAGGGTAGGGGTTTAGCGAGCTTTGGAGCGGGGCTAGGCTTCTCTGAGCTTGATCGTTCTTAGTTCTTAACGACAGCTCACTGCTGCTCATAAGTATCAAAGGGCGACAACATTCGAGAACAACGTTGTTCGTCGTTCATCGTTCTATGTATCTTGCAAATCACTGAKTCTGACCACTGTGTCTGTGAGAATTTGGATCATGTCCTCGAAGATGGAAATGTCCTCCACTCCATCGATCCTGCCTCAATTCCCGGCCAGCACGGCAACGCTCACCTGAATATCAGTGCTGCACAAAATACTAACCGACATTGTACTTCTACAGCATGGGCTTAGAACCGCTTGCATGCTAACAAGTTTCATATTGTTCTCAAAGGTGTATTATCAATACATCTCCGTAGTTTTGAATTYCCTTCGCATTGGCAAAAGGGCACAAGCACCAACCTCATATTCTCTCGCAGCTTTACGGTGATTTATTTGTACTTGAAACGATTATACCTGATAAGCAGTATGCATTCATTTGCATTCATTTTGAGTCACAAAAATATACATGATTCTTACTCCTCTTCGAGATTAGCAGATCATATCATACAATGTCTCAGTATCAAGGCCTCGAAAAGCCATCACAGATCGCTTAAATCTCAGGAGGGATTCTCGACGCTCGTTCCAAACGCGAATTGTTTACATCTCGCATGTATTAATCCCCATCTCCAACATTCACCAAGTAACCCGACGTGTTCATATCATATTCTCCTCCCGTACAGTCCTCCTTATCTACCACTTATCGCGGCTGTCTCCCTTCACCACCCGCACCACACGGCCCCTATAACTTCCTCACGCTCCATGCCGCCATGAACTGGACTGGAGGACGGCTCCAGCGCCACTCTGGCCAAACAGACTCCGCCACAGTACGACAGAAGCAGCATTTTGCAAAGGCGAAGGCAAATCTCCTCAGCGGCAAGAAGGGGACGCCTGTGAAGCCTTCATTCTTTGGTGGTCGACACCAGAAGCACAGCACCAGTGGTCCTCGGTGGTCTGCAGCTCGCCTTGCTGATATTGACAAATTCCAGAAGCATGATACTGAGTCGGATAGAGATCATAGAAGCAGGCATGCTAGCAACATCCAACAATTCAGCGAACGGAGGCAGTCCGAAGGCGACAGTCGCAAGCTCGGAGACATTCGCCACAGCAATCATTACAATGACAACGATCGTATCACCAATGGAATCCAAATCAGACAACAGTTAGAAAATAGCAATGGCTATACTAAGAGCCGCGATGATGACTTTCGGAATAGACAGTTCGATCACCGCTCGAGTTCAGCAAGCAATCGACAAGCCACAGGGAACCATTCGCTTGCTCAGCCCTACGATCCTCCTTCTCGCCGTACTCCACCAGTACCGATTAAAAGAGAGCCGACTCCGGATGATGATCTCTACGAAGCGACTCCACCTCCACCCAGCTCCATGAAGCGACGGCGCGAAGACTTGTCAAATCCTAGGTGTCAAGCAGAACAAGAAATGGAGAATTCAATGTCATCTAAGAAACGCAAGCTGATGTTATTGGGTGATTGGGTTGGCGTCGGATTTCAGAGGCCACCTCAAGCCAACTTCGTCGCTCAGAAACATCAAGACAGGGTCGCCCAACGAAGGAGAATAACGGAAAGGGAGAGGGCACGATACAGTACAAARCAGGCTATCATCGAATCCCCGTTTGTGAAGAAGATTCGACAGCCCTTGCACGAACTAGCCACCGCTCAACAGTCACCAAGACAAGTGCTAGGAAGGAGCGATGTGAGGATATCCATTGGAGGGAAAGTTGTTCCGCCGGGCATCAGCTCAAGTTCAGTACATAGCAGAAAGACTAGCCGCCAGCATACAAGTCTCTCAGAAAGACCTCAAACGAGATCATCAGATGTTATGCTTCTAGACAATGAAGGTGTCTTTTGTGGTGTTGAATCCCACAGAGGATTGCAGACTGGGGAAGTCAAATGCTACGATGTCGAGAGAGGAGAATATTATTCGTTGTATCAACATCCTGGCTTAGAGGCTCACTATCATCCCATCAGGGGAACATCCACCAGGATTCCTTCAAGTTCGATAGGCTCAAGAAGAAGCGGAAGCCGAGTCTTGAGCAGTGGCCAGAACTCCAGAGGTAAACAAGATTTGAGGGCTAAAGTCAGCACACCCCTTCCAAATCGACRTCACAGAGAACAAGACCCCAGATCCGATAGAAAACTGTCTTCAGAGGATACAGAACCCATGAATTCTGGACACGTCGAGGCTCGGCGCTTTAGAACTTCACGACCCGGTACGCCAGTCTACTCTTCGTCTGCTTCTGTGCCATTGACACATCCAAAGCCACAAAGCTCTAGGAAATCCTCGCTACTAGTATCAAGTTCTGCTGAGAAAGATGAAAGCACTGTCGCACGAATAGGACGAGAAAATCCGGTGGTCCCCAGTTCCCAGGCTCTAGACAACGAGTTATGGGAAATCTGGCTGGCACCACTACAAGCTGATGCTATTGAAGCTGGCGACGAACAGTCTATGTCAAGTCAAAAAATATCGATTAGTCCAGGAATAAGTGCTGCACCTGCTCATAGAACGGTAGCTAAGGACACGCCTCCRGACGCGGATCTCGATGCTTCTGACYTAGAGGAATCAAGAATTTTTGAAGATGCGTTAGACTCGCAGGTATCGCAACAATCAACACCGGTATTGCATGACAGGGTGTTCAAAAAGCCTAGCCCTATTCCGGGCGGAAACTCGCCGGATGAGCTCGGATGGATTAATTCAGTGGAGATCAATCAACAAGTTCCAGAGTCAAATTCAGAAATAGCTCCTATCCAGCCATCAAGTGCAACGACCAAGTCATCAGCTGCCACTAAACAAGCAGCAAAAGAGGATAGTGATGATATATGGAAAAAGTTTGTATTTGGTGGCGAAAGTGATGAGCCACAGATAGAGTCACAAGAGGCTGCCACTTGTCTTCCTACTGGAAGGGCCAAATTTGGATGGCTGAGACGGGCTCATCTGTCTATTGTGAACTCAACGGCAGCTGGCAAGTTTTCAAATCTTTATCGAGAAAAAGCGGTTACTACGCCTGCTAGACAATCAGACTCATCGCTTCTTACTTCACGAGAGGAGAATAGCAGTCCTAGTAATTCCGAACTCCAAGACCAAAGATCTCATGGTGCACCCGGAATACTAAATGAGTCCTCTACAAGGGAGTTGGCGGATAGCGTTCGTGCCTCTGGAGGATCACTGCATTCTTGGGGTTCGAACTCGGGACAGGCCACAATAGCACCTACCGCAATGCCTCAATCTTCACCAAGATCTGTATCGGASATGAGCGCCTCTGGATTTAGGATGCAGAAGAGGGTTATGTTCACCAAGCCAAAACCTTTCATAGGGAGGAAGTCTAATCTAGAGTCGTCTCCAGTATTTGAAGAACCTGTGCACATTGGACGGAGGCTGGCGGATAGAGCCAACGGAGAGGCGCCGGCGAAGAGAGATAAAGAACGCAAGAAAGACATTTATGATTTAGTCGAGTCAGACGATGAGAGAATTGAGCTTGAATCTATTRAAGATGATTGATATAGCTTTTGAGCTTAGGGGTTGGTATCGGCGCATGGAGCCCTAGAGGTATTTGCTTGGGTTTTATCTTGCTTCATTAAACGAACGAAATCTCGGCTTGCTTATGAACTATCGCTATCACCTATAAAGATCATGACAATCAATCGAACTCTATTGCCTTTAGTTATTGACGTTTTATTTCATTCACACCGTGGAAAGTGGGGCTATAGAGTACCTCGCTTATCCAAAAAGGGGGTATTATCTTGAAGGGCCTCCTGGAAATCACCCCTCAGCCTCCCCATCGTATCATCTTATGCCGAAAACATCTTCAATATCTTCTCTCCAAAATGAGCAACTTTCTCTTCCTCTCAGGTATCATGAAGAGAGGTGAATTAACTCCGAGGGAGATCGCTCTGTCATCACGTGCGAGGCCACAAAATATGATGACGCAAACGAGAGCTACCCCAGATTCTACGCAGCTTCTGTTTGGAAACCAACAACACTCGACTACAACTCTGACGAACATTTCAATTGATCCATGATGTCTTCGGCTAGACTAGTCTTGCGGTCAGTGAGACTTTCAATGGTCTTCACRCGCCCAATATCAATGACTTCGCGTCRGATGGCGGGACCAGGAAATGCGAAAGAGCACGACGGAGTTGAAGAGCACCGCAAAATACAGTCGGAAAAACCACTCAACCCCCACATGACGAATACCACCTCTACGATCGCGAATGAGATGCCATCAGTGGGCGCTGGAAAAGCCCCGCCTGAGCTCACTACCTCTGTTGATGGCGACTTCACACCGAAAGACTCGGTACCAGAGAATACCGAGCGCATGACGGGTGGCACACAGAAAGGCGCCCCAGAAGATGGCCCTAACGCTGAGATGGGTGTAGGCGAGATGCAGGGAGCGAAATTCAAGGTTGAGCCTTTGCGCAGGACTGGCGAGGATGCGAATACGATGAGAGCTAGGCTATTATGTTCGCAGTTATCCCCCCCTCTACAAATATGCTCTATAATAATGTGTTGGTGTCTAGATCAAAGCCGTAAAAGAGGCACATTGGAGAGCGACCTCTTGATGTCTACATTTGCCGAAGCCCATCTCCGGGACATGACACCAGCGCAAATGGCACAATACGACCTCTTCCTCGACGAGAATGACTGGGACATATATTACTGGGCAACCCAGGAGCCGACACCGACATCACAAGAGACCGCCGAGGGCGCTGGTCGCGCTGCGGAAGGCGCCACTGCGGCTGTTTCGGGCATCGACAAGAAATGGCCGCAGGACACGGATGAGTGGCGCCAGGGGAAACCGAGGAGTGGAGAGTGGGCGCAGACAGTCGGAACATTCAAGCCGGCGTATCGACCTGTGCCTGCGAGATGGAAGAACAGCAAGATCTTGTCTATGCTGAGGCGACATGTTATTTCGAGGTCGGCTGGCGGGATACACGAAGGAACTGCTGATGTCAGTGGCGAGGGATTGAGCCAGAGTGTCAAGGGTACTGGTGGCRGCGGTAAGTAATCTAGAGATTGATCGAGAGGTATACTGACGTTTCGTGTATAGGTATGGCGTTTATGCCTCCAGTCTTCCAGACGGATAGGCCATGATTGATTCGAATCAAATGAGTAATTCATGTAAATCTTACACATATTTTATATAACCTTTTGTTTCATCTTCTCATAAGCTCCTTTTGGCCAAAGTCGTACTTGTCAGGCACAAGAGATTGGACTATTATTGAAGTGGCTGGAGAGGCATTTCTCACCGGCCATTCGCTGCACCTATGTCGTCGCTTAGAGGTCCAAATCCGGGGCCGGAGGCTGGTAGGAATGCGGATGTCTCTCCCAACCTTTGTGAGGAATCGAAGCCTACCACGCCACGCCACTGATGTGCCATTATCCCCCAGCCCCTCCAGACAATAGCCGGGACCAAGAATGCATTCTCCACTTCTAGGAATGCACTTCTTTGTTTGCCGGCACTGGAAACTGCCCAATATCACGTATAGCACGTGTGATCTGGGAGGAAGCTTCACGAGATGCCTCACATTCCAGAGGCTCATTGTGCAGATTATGCGAAGAATAATGCAGATGGCTGGGGATTTGTAGAGGCACCTGATCTCTGCATAAGTACCTCCTCTTGGACTTTTCGTCACGTTTCCTTCTTGTCACATTACTTGCCTTGCATCTATTCTCAGACCTGCATAACAGCGAGCCTTCGAGAAGCATTTCCGCATACCAACCCACATATTTCATCATGTCATTTCCCGCCGTTGCCTCTTATCCGAGCGATAAGGGTAATAGTGAGTTCCTTGGACAAGGCTTTGACGAGATTGACAGCAGTTTCTTCGAATTTGAGCAATTCATTGACTTCAGCCCCTCCCATAGCGAAGCACACGATTATTCCACGAGCCACCTCTCTCAAATTTTGGACCAATCAACTAGCGATAGCCACGATACTCTTAACTCATTCGAGGAACATACAAACAGCTCCAATGAYCACAATTCCCGGCAAGGCGAGTCCTGGGCACCCAATGCCTCAGCTGCGACGCAGCCTAATCAGTTTCAGAGCAACGAGCTCTACTCGGAGTTGTCTGGTAGAGCCGCAATCTCTGACAGCGAACTTCTTAGCCTGGAAGGCATCACTCTCGACTCCCCTCAAATACGTGCTCACTCGCAGCCGTTTTTCCCATCATCTCCCCCACCAACTATCGCTTCTTCTACTCGAAGAAAATCACGCCTTGCCGATTCCCTCTCCAAAACCATCCGAAAAGCCACAGGTAGCATCGAGAAATCTCTTCGAAGTCCTATTCGGAAATTAAACGCTTCACCTAAGATGGGTCTCGTTTCCAACTACAGCCAAACAAGTATCAATCAACGAGGGGAGAAGCTTCAAGCAGATGCATGGAAGTTCAAGTTCGATTTTGAAGACAACCCGGTTTCCCTACTAGATTCGACCTTCTCGGCAGCCAATGGCATCAAGACGGAGACTTTGGACGAGATCCTCGAAATCAAAACTGAAAAACCGGCCGGCGTTTTACAACATACCCCACAACATGGTCTACCTAATGGATTCGAGACCCCTTTGACAACTCCCATTTTGGCTGGCGACCATTCTCGAAGAACAAGCGGGGAGGAGACAGGTTTCCCAATCACTCCTCAGCTCCAGCAACTATCAGGCTACTGGTCGCGAGCGCCCCGTTCATCACAACGCAATACCTCTAGCAGGTCAAGTATGTACCCACCTGCTGATATGGACGAACCAATGTGGTGGAATCATGCTTCTACAGCTCCAATGGCCCAGCCTTTACCGACTGGATTCCACACCAACCCTCAGCTGGCAACCAAGAGCCTTGCTCTCCAACTCCAGAATGATCTAGCATACGAGCACAACGAATCCATTATGTCACCGGGACTAGGTATCCAAATGCCTGGTTACAACCATCAGCAGCCTTTGGTCATGGGATCGAATCCGCACATAAAGCAGCGAGGCTACACTCATTCGCACCCTCAGCTGCAGAATTCTCAGCCGCAACGACACCACGCCCGCCGGCACTACACCAAAGCCTCATCTAGGCACGCATCTCAATCAGATTCAATGCGCAAAATTCGTCCCGGCGGATCAAGCGACTCGGACCAGCCCTCACCCAAGACTTCATCGGCGGGCTTCCACCTCCGGAAACGCAAATCGCCCAAGAACCATAAGCACGCGACCCCGCGATCACCGACTGGGCTAGGCGGGGCAGTGGACTTTGTCAACTATACGCCGAATGACAGTAGGAAGATTCTGACTGGTGTTGCCCCTAGCGGGTCGTCGAAGACGAAGGCGAGGAGGGAGAAAGAGGCAGCAGAGAAGAGGAGGAAACTTTCTCAGGCTGCACTGAAAGCAGTCAAGGCTGCAGGTGGAGATGTTGAGAGCCTGGTCGAACAGGGCTTATTTGTTTGAAAGTTTCCTTTTGTTTGCTATGGGCTTGTAACAGGGGGGGTTATGTATCTCTTAGAGCTAGCCCAAAGACTGCTGCTCGACCATATTGTACACACATATTTCATTTATTAGTTTAATTTAATAGGATATATTACTGTCTCAAGTCTTGTACTCTTGCATATCTTGATTGTGAATACAATTCAAATAATTCAATCTCTCTATCAATATTAGATGTTCCACTCAAAGTAGGCAGGTCAGTCACCTGATCAGTCTCTTCCCCAAGCGAAGCGCCGCTTGGTGGTGCCCCAGGGCGCCCCTGTCGATTCTGACAGGGAGCCCGGCCAGGCTTCCTTACGAAGTACGATATACGGCGAACAAGCTTTCGGACCATCAGCCCTACGAGGGTACCATGGGACGCGACGAAAGGGCAGCATCCTTCGCCGGCCAGGCGCGAGAAGTTCTCGTGATAGTCATGACASTCGCTCGACGGCAAGCGCAGCCCAAGCTTAATAGCTGCTATTTTGAGCTGCTGCGGCGCTGCCACCCGTGCCGTGCCTTATCTCATAAATCAGACCCTGCGTAGCGGCGTTTTTTGGACCCATAGCCAAAACATTAAACCTTTTTAAAACTCTAAAAACTATAAAAACTCCAATAATTAATTATAATTCATTATTTAAAAATATTATTATAAAATCTAAAAAAAAATAAATACTATTTTATATATATATTATTTATTTTAATAATAATATTTTATATTTTTTTAAATATATATATTAATTGTTTTTATAATATTTAATTGTTTTATTAATAGTTTATTTAATAATTAAAATAATATTTTTTTTTTTAGTTTATAATTAATATATTATAATTAACATGTGCCGTCACGCGGGGGTAACGGCAAGCCCAGCACAGGGATTTTATTATTATTTATTATTTAATTTTTATTATTATTATTAATAAAAGACG